>CM032885.1:15093365-15375865 GCA_019176425.1 Megalops atlanticus
CATTGAAAGATGTTAATATTTTAAAGTGTTTGATGTGGGTGGTCAGAGGAGAGTAATTTCCGATACCACACAAATGGCGGGGGGGAAAGACAGGTCCATGCAGGGATATATCCACAAGACAATCAATCTCAGCTTCATCTGTTTCTGTTCAGCTCTGCCATTTCTGTGCAGTAAAATAAACCGCCTCTACAGCGCCGTCCCACCTGAGAACCTGATAATGAGAAACCTAGACAACCGCGACCTGAGAAGCATGGTAGACCAACTGTGGTAGAACAATGACCGTGACCTCCCCCTTCCCCCTCCCCCTCCCCCCATACCAGCTGTTGCGGCGCTGCGCCGTGCAGTTTACAG
The DNA here is from genome assembly GCA_019176425.1 of Megalops atlanticus. NCBI lineage: Eukaryota > Metazoa > Chordata > Actinopteri > Elopiformes > Megalopidae > Megalops > Megalops atlanticus. The sequence goes on from CM032885.1 coordinate 15,093,717, forward strand.
ATGTTGCGAGACGCATTAAGGGGAGGCGCAGCAGACGACGGCGGAGCACGCCACTGAATTCAATATGCCCCGCGCGTGATCGGCGGGGGGGCTCTCCAGCAGGCTGGCCGAGTCACAGCCCATTAGCCCTCCTCTACATGCCGCTAAACTCCATTCTGCGGAAAGACAATGGAGAATGATGACAGATCGCTTCAGCGATTGAGGACGCCCAACGCTGCGCCTTGCTCAGTGAAACCTGCACGGTCACTAACAGACTAAAAAGGGCTTTGAGATGATTGGCAGCTGGAGATGCAAAGCAGCACTGTTAATTGAGCTCAGCGCTTGTAGGGCAAACAAGCCGCCTGCTTACACTTCTGTGTGCCTCTGACGTCATGTGGTTTTCCTGGTAGGGGCCGGAGAGGACGGGGGGCCCCAGTGTCTGCTTGCATGTGCACATGCACCAGTTGCTACGAACCTCCACTCCCTGTTCTTACAGGAGACCTTTTTTTTCCAATTGGGTCGTGACCTGCTCCCGATCCATGGCACATGACTGGCACGGAGACCACACACTGGGATCCATCTCTGACAAAGAACCAGCAGGAGGAGGACAGGAGGTCCCCCCCCCAAACACATGTTCACAACAGGAAGGGCAATGATTAGGGACCTTGAAGCTGGGACCAAGACACTTTCATGTTAAGTTCTAAGGTGGGGTCACTGGCATAAATTCTAAATGGTAAATTGCTGTTACCTGAATTGAGCTGGGTGAATGGGCTAAATATAAGATGTGCATGTCCTCCTAGATTAAATTCTTTGCCAATTAGACGAACAGCAACTCATGTTAGTCAGGAATCTATCCAGCCCCCCCTCTTCATGTTACCCATGCTGGGAAATGGAGGCCCCACAAGTGAACTACACCAGTTGGGGCATGTAGGAAGAGTGAAGGTAACGCCGAGAGGTAAAGGTGCCCATGGCACAGCACGCCTTTCTGGGCTACAGTTGTGCCACAACAGAGCCTCTAGCCTGACAGAGGCAGACCTTCCAGGCAATCTATCCTACCACTACTGTCAATTGCAAATGACCTCATTGACCCCACAGTTCAGCCTGGCTGCAGCAGGGACAAAGAAGGTCATTCCAGGCAGAGTCACCGACACAGACCTGGGTCTCTCTTCAGAACTCTGCATTTCCTCCAAGACCCCATCCCCAGCATCCCCCACCCCGCCCCTCTCAGTGCCCACGCCCCCAGCCCCATCTACAGCTCGGACAAAATAAGGGAAATCTCTGTTCCACATCAGACCACATCCATTAGCACCCCCGAAATTAAACCGTGAAAAAGAGAAGTCAAAAGAGCCCCGAGCCCCCCACCCCCGATACACAACAAAGGGACAGTTCTGTCAACAGCCCTGCTGTGACACCAGCTCCCCTGCCTGGGCCAGACAAGGTTATCCGTCTATCAGGTCTCCTAAGACTCCGGCTAATCTAAAGAGGAATTTAAGGATAAGCACGGGTTCTGTACGGTGGATCCTAAGACAAAGCGGGAAAAACCCTCGGCAGGCCGAGCATGCACCACAGGGCCTCTCAGCGGTACCACGTTTGTGGTGGCTGCTGCCTTGAGACCGGCGCTAAATATAAACCCATCGTGTTCTCTCACACAATCATGTGGCTGGCAGGCCCGTCTTTGTCTTCTGTTTGCGGGCAGGGATGAGGAACGCCTTCTATTTTTAGGACCCATCTTCTAAGGATCCTTCACAGATAACAGGATACTCAGTTAAGCGCTGCTGGGAAAAGTGAAGCTTTGTGTCCGTTTTCTAGGTTGTACTTAGCTGCACAGAGGTGTTTTCTTAAGGCCTGGCATCTTTTTTCCCCAATAATCCGACGTCCCAAGGCATTTGCCGGGTTCTCTTAATAAGATGCAGAGCCGGTCACCGCGAGTGCAAATGCTGCATACTCACATCACGGCAGGACACGTTTATTTATGTTACAAATCAGCACGGGGGCCACATCCATTTACTGAACACACACACCTCAATGTTTTATGAATCGTATCATAGGTTTCGCTACTTTCGGTACCCCCGCAGACTCGGTCAGGGCTGGCGGATGCCATCAAAGGCATTTCCAGTGCTGGGCTTGCCCAAAGAGAGGCCAGCTGTAAAAGTCTGAACCATATGGGTGAAAGGTAACACCCAGTATAAATACATTCGCTTGTCGCCGGTGCCCCGGAGGGCCATGTTTGACCAGTGGGTGGGACAGCTGACACAAAGAACACTGGGAAACCACAAGGAGTTTTTGCCCACTTTGCCCAGAGCCAGTCCATGTGTTAGGACCCGTTTCAACTCCACCATCCCCTCTCCACCAAAGTGAGTGTAACGTTCCATTCAACATTGGAAAGATTTCAGGGAAACTCAAGACTTGGGGATTCACTATAAATCTTATTGAATCGTGTGAAGTTCTCATGGAACATTTGTTGAAATTAGCATGGCAAGCCTTCAGCGTTCATAGCAGCCCACTGGTGTTGGTGTGTCATTGTGGCTCACCACTTCCCCTAGATATATTTAAACAGGCCTCCCTTTACAACACTTTGTGACAAAGCCCTGGCACTGGATCAAGCCAGAACTTTATCATGACAGGCCTAATCAGTGTTTGCTTACCTGTCAGTGGATTTCAAAGCACTAGATAGCAATCTTTTTCTCCCCCCTCAAATGACAGCTGCAGCAATTAGGGGCTTAATGCGATGACAGACATGTTTTGTAAACATAAGGGGGAGCGGCACGCAAGCCATTTATTCTGACTCAGAAATAAAGTGATCAGCCAAACAGTGATCAACTTTTGCATAAAATTTGAGATGTACTGTGAGTAAGGGAGGCACGGTGTATGTAAGATTCTTAGTGGATAATCTCTCTTAACCGGATGGAAGGGCTTAGTCAATGCTCTGAGACTGCCACTGCTAAATGTCATGATAGAGCAAACATGCTAGATGTTCAATAGGTCTCTGGACAAGGGTACAATATGGTCTTGACAGTGAGTGTTAATCACCCGGCCCTCACTCTATTCACTGGTCCGCCCCTGAGAGTACGAGACCCAGTGCATCCTGAGTCAGCTGTAGGTAAATCCAATATACTGTAAGGCAAGACAGAGTCAAATAACGAGGGGGTGATTAACGAGATGGATGCTTCCACCGAGCATAGCGGGATTATCAGGGGTCAAAGGGCACCCTCCCCCAGAGCAGGTTACAGTGCACCGGGTCAAAGCCTGGCCCCCTTGCCCCTCCCTCCCCGCCTCTTCAAAGAGATAAATGGAAACTGAATGAGTTTACGGTCAGGCAGGGGATCCATTGGGCCCCAGCTCCTCAAAGCTCCTCGAGAGCGCAGCCATTTTCCACTGACCCTGACTCACGGGAGTTACAGGTAGGCCCGTAACGCTGGCAGCTCATAGCACAAGGCTACGGCAGAGGAAGTTCAAAAATAAATGGAGCCGCTCAATTTATTTTTGGGAGACATTTTTGGGTTTTCCATCTGCATACAGGTACGGTCGAGTTACACAACACAAGACTCGCCTTCAAGTTTTAATTGGAGTTAAGTCCCTGGAGAGAACGGGATAATATTTGAGAAAAAACAGGATTCTAACACCAGATTCTTTTTAGAAAGAAAAAGAAAAAAAAACTCCTCATAGCATTGCGCTGAAACATACTTTGTGGTGAGACAGTGGAGGGACCTTTTGTACCTGCTCCAGCACGGGAGCAAAGGACCGTGACCAATCGGCTAGAATGTGGGACATTCGGCATACAGGTGGAACAATGCGGAGCCGGGCGGTCTGATGGCGATGGCCGGCTGCGCGCTCCGTTTGTCCGAGCTGCGGTTTGGGAAGCCCGGCGGGGGGTTCGCGCCTGGGTGAGAGGCGGCGCGGTGCGGGGGTATGGGGGGGGCTGGGGGACCGGCGGATTGCTGCACCGCTGTGTGACGTGAAAGGAATGCAGGCACCCCCCCCCGACCATCACCACTGCCTCCCCAAACAGGCTTTATCAGGACTTGTCACGAGAGCGCTGGCACTCCTCTCGCACGGAGACGCTCCACAGGGCTGGAACAGCCCTAGACACCGGGACAGGACACTTCTCCCGCCACATCCACAAAAGCCAAAAGGCAGCAAAATGATGCGGAGGGCAAGGAACGATACCTGTCACATCACCAGATCTGGGACTTAACTAAACTGCTGGATAATCCTTGTTGGTAATCAGCTGCTCTCTCTCACGCATGGGTAGGTTTCTTTTTTTGTTTCAGAGATTTTTTTGCCTCCAGGTTGGCTGTGACTGACGCTGCCAAGGACCTTCCCGGCGAATTGTTCCGCAGTGGAGAGACGGTCGCACGCCGTCGACGGCGCGGCAGAGCGTAACGTCCCCGCAGGCGGGTCTGCGCCGTTCGCCATCTGCCAGGCCGCGCTGTAAAGAGCCGCTGCGAGTTCTGACTCATCCTCCTCCATCGACATCGTCCTAGCCCGCGCCGCAGCCAAGCAGCTCGAGTCTCCTTCAGAGGAGCTGAAGAGAGCCAGCGAGCGGCCACAAAGGCTCCAATTTCCCAGACGCCCGCTACAAACGAGCATCCACTCGAAGCGTAAAAAGGCCAGAGAGCTCAAAGCATAATGCTTCAGTCATCCTCCGGCGATACAGGTGGCTGGCTCTAATGGCATTCCTATACAGAGCGTATTTACTTTCACACCGGACACAATTACTGTAGGGGCACAATGGTGAGGACTGTGAATAGCGGGGAGAGTGTTGAAACCCCGCCATCCTCTGAGGCAACCGCATTCCGGCTGTGTGTGGGCCGAGGGCGGGACGAGTCCATTCCGGACGACTCCAGATTCACCTTTCAGCTGGCAGCCGATTACCACCTGGGACGCCCGCAGGAGGCGGCTTCCTGTCCCAGTGTTGACTTCTCTTAAACCATTAAGAGATGAAGCGGGGCAAAACCCAGCTGACCGCCCGGTGGCCTGGGGAATGACACTCCCAATCCCTGGTGTAGACGGTTTATCCAGGATTATGGGACAGGCCCTAATGGGCTGGGTTTCGCTGCCAGAGACTCGAGCACTAAGACGAGGAGCCCAGCCCCGGTTGCAAAACATATGGTCAACTCACCGGGTTAACAGTCAGGTTGACACGCAAGACTGTAAAGCTAATACTCCAACACAACAAACACAATTAGCTGAGGTACAAACGGTAACGACTGCATACTACAGAAAAGGGGGCTTTCGGTTTGGTTTGACTGAATAAACACATCCTGGCATGGTGACACAAGTGGCTCCTTTATAAGCTGCATCACAGCAATTCCTTCAAATCAAAGTCTTTTTGTCACCTTCCTCAAATGCCCTTGGTTTTAAAAACCAGCTCCTTGCCACTCTTCCCACGGGTTCGGTCTCTTTTTTGTTGTTCCAAGTGCACCAGAGAGGAGTAGCAGGGAGAGAGAACAAAGCCTTGCAGGCTCTGAACCCCCCTCCTCTCCACCCCCTTCCCCCCCTCCGTCAGCTGTTCAGACATGCTCCAGACCCCCCGTCTCCCTGGTGATCGGGCTGCGCGGAGGTGCGCTACCTTCCCAAACACCGCCCTGGGGGGCGCGAATCACCTCTCGGCGGTGCCACGTCACACCCCAGATCTCTCAGCGGGGAGGCACAGCACGGGAGCAGGAATAACACAGGAGAAGGCACTCTGAGCACCCCCCCACCCCCACCCCGCACCTTGCTGACAGACCTGGGGATGCTCTGACAGCACACACCCTGATAGACAGACAAGTGGGTAAACACGGGGCTTGGGTTTCCCTCTCCCCAGCCCCAGAGCGTCCTCTCATCTCCGACCTCTCTTCCTCCTCTTCATATGACCAACGGCTTCCAGATGCTGATTAAAGGCATGGTCAGCTGGCTGGCCGCTCTGCCCAGAAATGCAGACCTCCCCTTCACCTCTGCAGCAGGGCTCCCATACAATCTGCCTTTGAATAATTAAGCAGAGCCCAGTAATTGGCAATTAAATAATTAAGCAGGTGGAGGCAGTGACGCACCATACCAAATGGGGATCTGAAGGAGACTAATTGCTTGTACATCACGCCGGTGTATGATAATGTCCCTCTCCCCACAGTCAAGCAAAAGTAGCAGAGGGTCAAGGACATGCTTTGCATTAGCATTTCAAGAAACGGCAAATACATCTACAAAGTCATGGGATGAAATACTGTATGCAGAAAGCCTACAGATTCTGTGGAAGAAAAAAACTGCAGTATCTCAGGGCATAGCATGTGATGCTAACGTGAATGTAATCAATCTTTTCCACATTCAACTGGTGATAAAAATACACAGCTTCTAAACAGCGAGCTGTGGAAGAATGTTTTATTAATAACGGTGGTTGACGTGTACATTGCGCTGGGAAATTGAAATGTCTAATTCTCTTACAGTGCTCGGGTGACATCAGAGACACCCTTCTGCACTTTCTCGGTTCATAAACGCTGCGACAACTGCGAAAGCCGTTCAACTTATGAATCATTGAAGAAGCTGTCGATCCAACATCTACAGACACAGCTTCCTATAACTGGGGAAAAAAATGCAGTGTGATTTTTGCTGCTGGGAGTGGAGAACTCAAACAGCAGGAATTTGGAGGTGAGGACAAAGGTGAGCTCGGCACTGATACCCAATGCTCACAACAGCTGGCATCCCGGATGAGACCCCCGTCCCAATGGGGTGCTTAGCAGAATATATGAATGGCTCCATTTACCGGCTTCTGCTCATCAGCCATGTGTTTCCACCCGCGTCGCACAACAAAAAGGCTCGTAGCAAACCCCCTGGAAACAACGTTTTTGTTGTTTTTCTTTTCCCAACCGGGACATAACATTCTCTTTTTTTCGCCACAGAACTGGAAACAGTACAGGTCTACGCAGTTGGCCAAAAAAATAAAAAATAAAATAAGAATTCCAGAAAATGCAATCTATTTAAATGGCATTTGCACCACACAGCAGATGTTCCATTAACACTGGGGGTGGTGTCCTTGAGGGGGAGAGATAACAGTGCCCCAAAATTGAAACAGAAAAGGGACAGCACAGACCACTGGGTAAACCACAGCTTCCCTGCGATTACTGAGGCCACAGTGAAAAACAGGGAATCTTAAAAAAAAAAAAAAGAAGGTCTTCTCATCTGGGCAATGTCTTCACGCTCGCTGACTTAGGATATCGTGTGCAAATGACATTTCTGGGTCTGGTGAGGGGTGTTGAGCCCTGCCCAGACAGACCTGTCGTCTTGGGGGACGGATGCTCTGATTGGCCTTAGCCAATCCCTGAATCGGCTGCCGGGGGAATAACCAGCGGGAGACACAACAGAGTGACAGACAGACGGCCTGAAGGAGAGGGGGAGAGAGAGAGAGAAAGAGAGAAAGAGGGAGAGAGGGAGGAAGAGGGCCGGCTGAGAGATGCCAGGGATATGCTGGTTGCCGTGGCGCAGAGGGGTGCCAGTGGATGCCAGCGCCGCCCGACAGACGGGAGAGGAGACGCGCTGCGGGCTGCGCGGAGCTGAAAAGCTCCTGGCCCCTTTTTTCGCCGTCTGCTGAATGATTACTGGCAGCGCTGGCCGGGGCTCAGCTGCAGAGGAGACAATTAAAGGGAAAAGGAGGACGTAAAAAAAAAGCAAACCTAAAGGCCCATGACTTGGCAGGCCAGCTCACGCTGCAGTGGACTGAGTGCAGTGGGAGGGATGAATAAGAAGGATGAATAAGGCAAACGGGGGAATTATGAATAGGAAACGGCGGCACAGTATTTTCCAACAGATTCAGCAAAATGTCGTCAACATAAGCAGAGTGATGCAACAGTTATGAGTGAATGGATAAAAAGCACAACAGAGCTCCTCAGTCTTCTCACCACTGCGACTGCAGTGCTGTTAATGTCCTCCTGGAAAAGTGCCTTCTCATCACTGATCTGCATTACGTTGAGAATAAAACACACACATTAACAGGCATAAGAAGTACTGCTATGGGGGACAGAGAGAGAGGGTGGCTTGGTAGCAGACAGACGCATGAGGACTCGATGCCCAGTCCATGACCAGATGCCAGGTTATTTCCACCCTGAGGGCAGCGAATGGAGGATTTTGTGTCTTTAGCATCATTAGATTACAATCTTACATAATGTATTTGGTTAACAGATGTCCTTTTCCAGGGCAAATGGCCATGCTTACAATTTTTACGCATCACAATAGGTGACACACCAAGGATATCCCAAGTGGATGCTGAACACCTGGTACTCAGGTCCAAAGTCCCATGCTATGTCCTTTCCACTTCATACAGATACTTAAGATGCCCGTTATGTTACATTACATATTTTCAAATCCAGAGCGACTTGCATAGCTCATATTTTTAATACTGCATATTTACAGAGGCACTTCCGGCACCTTGCTCAAGGGTAGGATGGTGTTCCCCTTCAATGGGGAGCTGAACCTGCAACCTTTGGTTTAAAAGTCCACATCCTTTCTCACTATACTGCCACTGCTTTTCATGACTTTTTTCCCCCTCAGACTCCTCCCACAGTTTGAAGCTGTGGCGAATCGTGTGTGACGTCTCTGTGATCACATCCTGCTGCACGCCTCCCGCTGTCCTCTGAAGGCCTTGTCTGTCACAGCACAGGGTCGCTGCTCTAAGCCGAGTCAGCACGGTCGCTGACAGTTGCCTGTTTGCCCTACCCGCCCCCTATAGATGAGAAGGGAAACTCAAGCTGGGTGGTCCTCTAGGGTCTGCTATTCATGCCTTAAAGACAAGAGAACTAAACCAAGCGCCCCAGAACAGTGAGCGGAATGACCTTCCGGGGGTCCGGCCGAGGAACACCTCTTTTACCACCCCAGCCAGCTCCCCAGTTGCCATGGCAGCAGCTTTGGCACGGCAGGCCTAACCCCTGGGTCTTATCCGAGTTGATCCGTGACACGAAGCCCCTGGGGAACGGCCCGTTTCATTTTTCCGTTCGCGGGACAGGGCGCACATCTGATACTCCCCGAACAGCATGCCAGCACCGCGTGAGCGAAGCGCAGCGCCACAGAATGACTGATCCAATAACCTATTTCAGAGGGGTGGAAGCAGTGGCGGTCTGGATTCAATCAATCGGCTCCCTCTCGCTCATCCCGCTCCTAATCCGCTGCGGCAAAACATAAAAGCAGATCGTGGAAAAGTGGACAAGATTGTCTTAATCACAACTTGTAAATCTTGCAGCCTTTGAAACTACAACAGTCAAAGGTTTCATTTTTTGCATGCGCTAATGGTATGGTATTAAGTTAAATTGCAGGATTTGGAGCAGGTACCAAAATGAGAAGCTCCCCAGGTTGTCACACTCAGCCCTCAGAAGCACTGATCTACAGTCATGCCCACCACTTAAGGTTGGCTTTGGCAAATTAAATGCAAACATATTTAATTAATCTGTGGCAGACAGTTTTCCAAGGCACATCCAGTGCAGAGAGCAAACTTTCAGGCATTTCTCCCAAAGCCAACACAGCTACAAAAAACCCCTATAATTTATCCATTAGCAGCTTAGGAGGTTTACGGGCAAGACAACAAAAAAAACACATGTTGTGAAATTCACCTTCCAGTGATGGAAACACCAGTAACCAAAAGGAGGAAGGGGATAGGAAGCTCCGTTAAAAACGCAAAGAGTCTGCAAATCTTCGACCAAATTAAAAAGCCGGTCGGTCACTTTAATCCACGAAGGCAAAGTTTAATTCAATTAAACAGTCTCCAAAATTTCATGCTGTTGAAAAAAAGGTTGCTTTCTTGCTTTTAACGATTAGCTCATTCTGAGTTAATTAAGAGACTCTTCATTCTCCTCCTGGTCGTCTCCCAGTAGCAGCAGTGTGGGCCTTTCCCTCAGTGGTAGAAACCCTTATGTTACCGGCAGGTGTGTATCTTGCATTAAGTACGTACTTGTAACTAGATAAAAACAGACCTACTTTTGGCCATTAAAAGCACAACCACTTACATCAGAAGAGACGACACAAAAAAGGTTTTCGCACGGAAGAGGAAATTGCCACTTAGAGTGACTAATCACATCTGCAGTTACGGGGAAAGGATGTTCAAAGGAATGGCTGTGCGCAGGGAAGGTTTCTCACGTGTCTCATCAAGAACGGCGCAGGGGGCGTGTGTCAGCCTAATCTGAGCGCTACTGTCCTCCTTAGCATCAGGAGCCCTGAGGGACGAACTCCGATAGAGGTGTGTTTTGATTGATATTCAGCTTCATTTAGGTTAAATCAAGGAGATGGACTGGTACCTCCTGGTGCCTCAGCAAGGCCATTCTGAAGAGTGCAGGTGAGGTGAAGGCATAGGTGCGCAGGATTATGTCAGAACACAGTTTAGTCAAGTGGATAATTACCAGCTTGGTGAGGCCTCACTGATAACCGTAAGAGAGTCATGTGGTTACAATACCATAGAATGATTACATGTTATACTATTGTAACATACCATTATTGTCACCACAAACAACAAATAGCACTTATCCACAGGTAAACATGCTTGTATGTCGCCAATTCAATTGCAAGAGACTGCATCACAGTACGATAGCAATTTTTGACTAATATGACACAGAGAACCAGAGAGGCCAAAGCCTTGACAATCCCTCCCTCCCTTGCTCTGAGATGGGCAAACGGAGAAGTAGTTAGAAAAGTAAAATTACAGTACCACTTGTCACCTGGGTCTTGGAAATGACATTTCCAGACGGACAGCGCAGACCAAAATTATAACAAAACTCGCAAATACGTTTTCTTTGGCGACCGCACCGGCGCTTAAAATAAGTCTGCACTGAATCACAAGGGACGTGGAAGCAATAATCGAGGCCGGACCGGCGTGATCAATTTTCACTCAAATTTCGGAGGCGTATTTTAGCGGCTAAAAAGCTGGCACCGTGTCGCTCGCTCGAGAAGCAGATTTCGCGATTGTTCCGCGCATGACTCAACGGCCGCACGGAACAAGCGAGAGCTGCCGCGGTTCGAGCGACGAGAAGCCTCTCGTCAACCAAAACAGGAAGCTGGCGCTCCACAATTGGTTTCCCCAAGAACTGAGAGAAACACTTAATCAGACGCCGGTTGGAAATGACGGTTTTGAAAGGCACGTTAATCGCCTTCCTGTAGGCAAACCCCAGTCGAACTGCCAGTGCACAGGCAACGTGTGCTCGGCTTTTAGGACTGGCACTTGTCGACGGCCCAGCAAAATTGTTTCCTCCGTAGAGGCGGCTGCGCAGAAATTCTGAGGCACTGCTCATCATGCATCATGCATGCAGGAAAGAAGAATAAGTATGTGTCGCTATTCTTAGAAAAGAAGAATAACTGCGTTAAAACATTAATAAAATTCAATACCGCGGTGTTTATGAGTGGAACTGAAGCTAAAGCAGTCGTTCTGCTCTGAGGTTTACATACGTGTGTTCTGAGCAGTTCACAGATCACACAGGGGAAGTGAAGCCATTACTACCATGGTATTAGTGGTAAAAATACGGGGGGGGGGGGGGGGGTGAACAGGAAGTTAAAAAAACTGCTAAAATGATGACAGAGAGCAAAAAAAGACCCAAGATGCTTTTCATTCCTCCTCCATGATACAGCATGTCTCTGGCCTACCCTGCAGAGAGGCTTGCTGTCATTCTGCTGTTGAAGTGAAGGCACAGCTATGTGGCTAGGCTGCTTCTCCACCTCAGCACAGACAAGTAGGTGGAAACAAACCCCCTCTCCCCACTCCCTGTTCCCTTTCCCCCCAAACTTTCCATCTCCCTCTTTTCCCCCCCTCCAAAACCTTGGCCCTCTGGAGGTGGAGCCGGGTGAGGTGACAGGAAAAAGAAATGTGGAAAAAAATGTGACACCTTGTCATTAAATGTCGTCAAATTAATGCTTTGTTACAGAGCAAGTGGGCTGGGGAGGTGTAATTACACCCTTTGTCTTTTACGGTCCTGGTTATATCCCCTGTTAGACAGAGGGATGGGCCTCAACTGCACGTGGAATCAGCCTGCAATTGGCAGCTTGTGCAACCCTGCAAACTCCATCCCTGTTCTGCAGACACACAACACACTCTGCAGAAGCTGCAGCCACACAGGTGCATGGAGGAACACACATGCTTATACGTACATGTCTTTATGGGGAATCACTTTAGAGGCACATTACCTGGTGACTGATCCCTGGTGCCCTCTCCCCAGCGTGTTAGCACTCACTGACCACTGGAGCCTCTTTGGACTTCTTTTACATTTCACACAGAGAGCTTTGCGAGACGTGCCAAGGCCACCATCATCATTTCAATGGTTATCTCCCTGCACTTGCTGCCAGGGTGAGTTTCGCCATCTCAGCTCCTGAAATAGAATCTTTGCAGGCTGCCCACCAACACACGCTGGGCAATATCAGGTGTCCCTCCGCTGCACCCCCAGTGAGAAAACACATTTCATTTGTTAGCGTGACTGAGGCCCTTAAGTGCATGATGCAAAAAAAGGCAAAAAAAAAAACATGATATCCCTTTTCAGAAGGAGCAGCCATCACTGAGAGGTTCGGGATCAGCAGCTGTGTGTGGCTGGCCTGTTCAGCGTGGCATTCATTTTCAAGCTTCCTGAGCCAGCAGGGATAGGAAAGCAGCTTGACCACCAAATTTGCACGATTAAATATAAACCATGTTAAACCAGCTCTGGGGGGGAAAAAAAAAGAGAGAGAAAGAAAGGTTAAGGGAGGCCCTTCGTAGTGAAGGAGGCGGAACGGCAGGACGCAGCGAAGACGAGGAAAGGGTTACTTCGGCTTTAGCACAAAGGACTTCTTGTCCCCGGTCTAAGACACATAGGCATAGTTTGAAACTCTAACCCCATCTGAGATTTGGCAGGCGTGCGACCGCTCTCAAAAGAAATTAGGATTGAGCGCCGGGTTCACGAGAGGATAGGGCAGATGCTTGTGATTTTGATTAGCCCTGTTCTGGCATGTTTGTTTACTGGCATGAGGAAGACCTACGGCATCAACCACAGCACACTTCACTACACACCCTGTTGGGCTCATTCAGGGCCCACTGACAAAGCGAACGCTCCGCCAGCACCACCACCGAGGCCCACAGCTTGACCCAGGGCAGCACATGGACTGGATCAGATCTAGCTCTTTATGTCCTCCATTACATTATCGCCATTTAGCAGATGCTCTTATCCAGAGTGACTTACATTGGTTACACATTTACATGTTATCCATTTATGCAGCTGGATATTTACTGAGGCAATTCTGGGTTAGGTACCTTGCCCAAGGATACAGCATCAGTGCCCCGGGGAGAATCGAACCAACAACCTTACGGTTACGAGCCCTGCTCCTCACCACTACGCTACACTGCAGCCCATTAGCGGGGTATATCTGACTGTCTACCTGCCTACCCAACAGTGTGACTGCCTGTGAGACCTCTGACAGAGCAAAGTATTCTCACTGTTTAAAAAAAAAAAACCACACAGAAAACAGCGCAGGCTCATTCACAATAATATGCACATGAAGTGTCACCCATCACTGAATACGCGCTGCCTACGGAAAGGTCAGCACAAGGAGGATAAATATGGGGCGGCTTATGGCAGGATGACGTAAAGAAAGCCAGACAGAGGGAAGCGAAAGACAACCAAAAGAGGTAGCACGCTGCAGTGTGCAACACATCCCACCTGCTCGGAGCTCCTGATGTGCAGTGCTGCAGTCCCTCATTACGGAGTGTCCAGGCTGTGACTTCTCCCCCAGGTGAAAGATACTGACTTTCTTTAGAAGGCTAGAAATGCATCCCTCAAGGGCTTTTAAGCAAACGTAAACCCAGGCTGCCCACCCAGGATTCCAGCCAGGGTTCTGGAGGCTTTTAAACGCCAAGACGCTCCAAGGTATTCTCCCCAACAGCAAGATCTGGGCCTGCTTTTTTTTAATTATACTCCATATAAATTGAAAGGACATTTAATATCAAAGCTGGGGTTCATCCACCAAGTGGACTCTTCAGCCTCAGCTTGTATTTATTTATGTTCCAAATGAAAAGTTGTAAACATTTATTTGCTTGTTTTTGGGCTAATTTTAGAATCCTCCCTGGAGAAGGCTGAATAAAAAAAAAAAAAAAAAAGAAACAGTGGGACACATACATTTCACTAGAGGCCACAGGATATCTAGAAATACATGAGGTTAGCCACACATACGAATGTCTGAAATGCAGAGAAAAACTTATGCTTAATTATATTTTTCTTCTCCTCCTCAAACAGATTTGCTGCAAAGTTCTCTATTTTTACAGAGAAGTCAGAAAGATATATGACATTCTTCCTTGAAGAGTATATATAAATATATAATATAGACATTATTTATATACTGTATATTGCACACACTCACACACACATATATACACATACATACATACATATAAACGCGTGTGTGTGTGCGCGCGCGTGTGTACTATAAACACATATAAACTCCTGAGCCAAAATCTCATCCAAATTTCTGATGCTTAATGATATTTACTGACTGACTTGCTGCATGAGCAGCCAATTAGCACCAATTGGAAAATAAAGGTCAACAATCAGATCAATAGTTCCTTCCCCAGCAAGGTCTTTAATTATTGAGATTGCATAAGGTACCCTCCTGGTGTGCAGACGTTCACGTCTGTTCCCGTGAGCACACCCTCATCAGAGACCGTCAGGTCTCAGAGCTGCCTTTCAATCAGCCGCTGATTAACACCCTGAACACCAGGAGGGCTGACTTAAATCACATTCCGTCACTTGAAGTGCACGGGAAGCACCTTTCCACTGCGGGAGTGTGTGTCTGTTGCATTATATAACAATCTGGCGCTGTTTTCCCAGGAACTGTGGCCTGTGGATCGGATCAAATTCCCAAAACATCTACACAGACATGCAAATCATATGACTCATCTCCCTCACAGGCGGGAGATGTCCTTTAACCCAAGACAATTGGGCCTGTAAGTCTACGTGCTGCAAGAGGCCCTGTTTTTATGGTCATACATTTTCCCCCAGGGTAGCGCAGGCTTCACAAAAACTACAAATCACAGTCAGGCTTTCCACAATAGCCACGTTTGCTCTTCGATGAAAGACACTCGAAACCGTGGAGATATGACTCATTTTCACTGTACACAGTGTGGATTTCTCAATTCATTTTAGTCAACTGGAGCCCCAGAATTCTAAAGACTGATTACTGCACAAATAAAAACTTGCGTCATTTCTTGTTGAAGACACTGCTGCGTTTCAAAGTTGAACACATAAGAATCACATAAAAAGAATGTCTTTACCACACCTAAACTCCACGGTACAAATTCCATACAAAAAGCAGTAAAAATAACTTTACAAAAAAAAACTTGTTGCTCTTTTTAAAGACAAAAAATGTCAAGAAAATCATCACTCTACTGCTATGAAATCCCTCTTCTCGTAAACACCCACTGAGTTAAAGCCCTCCCCCAAAAAAACCTATACAACCAACACACATCTTCCTCAGCACTATAATAAAACACCTACACCATGTTTAGCAGCGTACTGCTCTATGCCATAGCAAGCCTGTTGTACAGACAGGTCTGAGCCTGACAGCAGGAAGACGGGGGCTGAACACTTCCTGTTGGTTTGGCTGGGCCAAAAAAAAAAAAAAAAAGCACATTATCAGGATATATTTCTGAGCATTGGTGGGAAAGAATTACAGTGCCACATTAAACTGTCCAGGACTATCGATGGAGGAAATAAAAGAACTCAGTCCACAATGATATCTCAACGAGCCGCCCCTGCCTTTTCCACCAGATCCGTAGTGATCAGCTCTGACTCAAACAGGGAATGGTTGGTGAGGTCTTGTTCTCTCCAACCTCCGCCACGTGGTCAGCGACAACACGCGTCAGGCATAGCGAGGTACAAGCTCTCCAGGGTGACACGGAAGCCGCTTATGGACCTGCCTCGCGGAGCCCACAGGAAGCATGCTTTCATCTTCCTGAGCGTGAGTGCACCAAACCGATAAGGGAGAAAAGGCACCGCAGACCCTTTCCTTCTGAGGGGGGCCAACGGATTCAAACACAGGAGCAGGGAGCCGTGCGTGAGACAGTGCTGTCCTGTCATGTGACCTGCAAGAGATGAGCTGTCTTTTTGCCCCCTGCTTCTGAATACAGTTTGCCAGCCACGGTTTGGAAGATGGTTTTCAGTGGAAGGAAGAGGGATCTTATGGGAAAACAATCCAAGACTGTCTTTCCGAACTCTGGTTGTCATGGTTGCTGCATAATGTGCCTGGCCTAGTCACAGGCCAAAGCTTTGTACGAATGGGCATTAATATCAAACTGTGTCTGTATTTTAATTCTGAGAGCATTAAATGGATATTTCCTTAGGCCCAGATCCAGCCTTATAATGATATACTTCAACTTTCACTTTTAGTAACAAACCGACGCTTTGTTTTTCTTCTTCCATGTCAGAATTTTATTACTTTTAATGAGTGGCAAACTCAACGTTGTGTAAGCAACCAAAATGTAAAACATGCTAAATTTTGTTTTTGAATGTTGCAGGAGAAAGCCTTCCATGTAAACCCCATCTTTGCTGTTAAAAAAGTAAATAAGTACACCCAGGAGTCGCTTGTAATTCAGCAAACATCTATATGCCAGCTTTCACTTCAATAACCATACATCACAATGAGAGTGTGTCTGTGTTAGAGCGATGGTGGCAAGAAAATATCGATTTTCTACAACATTCTCAACAGGATGCCGGCAGTTTAACTACTGCCAACCTAGCAGTCAGCAGAGCGGCCGACAGGAAAGGACAGCTCTGCGGCTGAAGGCCCACATGAGTCGGGGGTGTTTGGTGAAAAAACTAACCCTCGCACGACAGATAATCTCTCTCGGCATCTTAATGCCAATGCAGAGAAGGCAGGTCTCAGCTGGTGATGGTCTGCTGCCCTTCTTCGAGGGGGACACACCCACGGCGAATTTTTTCCGCTGCACCGCCAAGATAACACGGGCGCGCATCACGGGAGCCAGGTTATCGCAGCGCGGCGGCGCCGGGGAAAGAGCCGCCGACGTCCTTGAGAGGAATAAAAGTCTCTCCGCTCGGCGGGGCCGCTCCTGTGTAATTTATATCAGCGCTGGGATCCCTCCGCCGGTCTCATCTGTGGCCCGTCACCGGAGTCATATCACTCCAGCCCCTCCAATCTCAGACACAGATTTACTGCCTCCCCGTTTCAGAGCAGAGCACAGCCATTCGTCAGCAGTCTTCCAGGGGTAAACATGGCGTCTCTTCATGTACGTAAACGTGACAAAGTTGCAGACCTCAGCTCATCCTGAGGTCATTCACATGGACAATGTGCAGCCATTCCCTACACAGACATTCTATTTATTATGACCAGATATTAAGCTCTGTGTGCTTCACATTGAGCTGTTCTGTCTCTGCCATTGTTGAAGTGTTATGATTTGCTGGCTTGTTATTGTTATTCTTGAACAGGGTTTGGTCTAAAATGGAACATCCACAGCCCGCAAAGGAACCCTGACAGAACCAGAACTTCTGGTTACCAACCGGAACCTCCAAGAAGGAGGACAAAGAAGAACACCAGAGCTGAATATCTGGACATAATAAATACAACATCAGTAGTACTCTGTCAGGGTCCCACCTTCCCTGTAATGCCACATCATAACTGCACATAACCATGACAAGTTGTGTTTAACAGTCAGCTTTGCTAATGGGCTACTTCATGGACGCTTTTTTCCCCCCAATTTAATTCCTCACACTGCACAGCGTTCATCGTCTTAAGCCTTCCACCACTGTGGGATACAAAAAACATGCCACACTCAAAGCCGAAGCCTGTAGAGAACTCATCGACATAAGTGGAAGCTCCTTTGTTTTAGTCATCTGTGATGAACTCCCCTCTACTGTAATTAAAACTTACATCAATGCAAATTAAAGCTCGCAGAGACTTGAGTCACAAGGGTGGTTTTATAAAGTAGTCTATAATAAAGGGTAGGAGTACCACTTCTGCTCAGCTCTCCCCACTAAAACCACATTTACTGCTGGCTTTGATGCCCTCCCTTTATACAGCATTTTGCCAATTTATAAGCCTAAAAACAAATGTGGCATTAGAATTTCTGAAGTAAAATGCTTTTGTCTACACGTGGTGAAGGGAAAACTATAACTCTTGCTAAACAAGGCCACAAAATGAAATGGCCCCATTTGTATCAGTTTTTATGCATAAACCGAACTGTGCACTTAGCAAAGGACCTATCACAGCTTCCTCAGAGCAAACAACTGCCGGGGGGCCATTCCGAGGCGCACTTAAGGATTGGAAATGTGCTGTTAAGCATCAGCTGGTAGTTTGCACATTAGCTGTAAATGACCGTAGTTTGTGTGGGAAAAAACGTGAAACCCTCAGCTACACCCTGCTGCCCACACAGAGCCCCTCTAAGTACAGTGTCTGCCTGATGCAGACCAACCGCAGGAGCCAGCATTGCCAACCTGCAATATTCAAAGGGATAAAGGTAAAAGAACCGGCCGCTTTGAGCACTTCATTCTGAACTCAGACGGACGCGCAGCAAGAAGGTAAACAATGCTGGTTGCTGAAGTGTTTGACAGCATGTAGAAGTCCAAGACACGCTGAGGCACTTCAGAGACAAAGCCATTAACTGATGGACAGTCAGACTGGAATTCCATGGTCTTTCTTCTTCTCCTTGCCCATCTCAAACTAACATGAAAGCCTGGAGGCGATTCAAAGCGGAACATGAAACAAAAGCCTTAGGATGAAAAAAAAAAAAAAAAACCTGTCACTTTTCTTTTTTTCACCAATAAGTACAAGCTACAATTTTCAATGTCCCAAAATATGTACCCAAAAAGCACTAAAGGGGCTGCATTTAGAACAATGCATTAGAAAGCTGCAGACTAGATGGCAGCAGTGGAAAAACCTCAGGTCTCATTTTCCTATTTAAATGGCTGCACTACGACCATTCAGTTGACTTCAGTGCTTTTCGTGACCTCAAGTGAGCGTAGGTGGGAGTTTTTTTTTTTCCCCAAAATTCAACATTTCAAAAGCCTTGTTTCCCCTGCTTACTGCGCTGCTCGCATTTGGGCAACACAAACCTTTGCATCTGCGTCTTGCATTTCAACTGTACTATGACAACAGCGCACTGTTATTTTCATACAACTTTACAGACACCAAAGTGCAAGTTCAGGAGGGTGGGGCCGAATGAAAACCCTCCAATGACAAGCACACCTTCAAAAAGGCTTCATTAAGCATGATAATGCTGTAGGAACGAAAATGTACCACTGCTGGAGTCTATCATTTTATTTCCCCACTTAAGCCTGAATTCGTTTTGGTAAATTCAGGATTTGAATCTCTGAAGGGTCGAGTCGCCCGCACTCCAACGACCGCTTCCATCTCACGGAAGATTTGAGCGAATAATGATCAAATGGTCCTTGACCGCAGAGACATCGCTTTACTTTCGAGCCGAAATATTCTTCAAAAGAGGGGGCCCGCGAGGTCGTCTTAGAGGGTTTAGAGGGTTCAAAGCTGGACCGAAAAAGCCGGCGTCAGCGGCTCGAAGCGCTTTAAAGTGGCGCGGTCCAGAGGCGTGTCCCGATCCAACCCCGCCGAAAGCCTCCCCCCCCGCCCCCGCTCCCCGCCGTCTCTTACCTCGTATGACCAGACGCACTGCACGCCGGCGAACCTGCGCACGCAGCGGCCCACCTCCACGTCCTCGTGGGTGGTGTACATCTCCTGCAGGCACTGGCGGATGTGGGGCACCACGCGCCGCAGCACCTCCCGGCTCATGATGACGCCGGGCCCGCCCATGCAGAAGTTCTCGCCGGGCTCCAGCGCCAGCTTGCCCAGCTCGTCGCGGGCGCCCATGCCCGTCTGGCCCAGGAAGATGGCCTCGCTGCTGTTCAGGCTGCGCAGGAAGCTCTCCAGCCGCTCGCTCTTGATGTAGACGTCGTCGTCGGCGCGCATGAACCACTCGTAGTGGTCCAGGTAGTGGTCGTGCATGTACTTGAGCATCATGAAGGACTTCTTCTGCGGCGGGTACGAGTCGTCCACGTTCTTCAGCGGCACGATGGGGATGGGGATGGAGGTGTCCGAGCCCTCGCTGGAGAAGAACTCCACCTTGCCCGGGATGGTCTGGGCCCAAGTCCTGCATACACACCACAGAGGAGGCCAGTGAGTGGGGTTGAAGTGAGGAGCACTGTGCAGGAAACTGGGCCTGTAACCCAGCAGCTCCAGGTTCTATTCCCAAGTGGGATATTGCCATTGTGCCCTTGAGAAAGACACTTAACCCAAACTGTTTCAGTGAACATCACCTGCATAAAGGAATCTGTAACCTAGCCATCAAGGTCACCCAGTATCAGCAAATAAAATTAAAAGAATTCAGACCACTCCACTCAAGGAAAGGTAGTGAATGTGAATGGCATTCCTTGCAAATGGCATCAGCAGTAAGCTCAAACTGATATTAAGGCACAGGAATAACATGCGAGTTTGAGGGAGGGTTCCTTCACCGCAGCTGTCCACAGACATAAATAAGGATGCACAAAGGCTAAACTGTACATTCTGTGCAGCAGAGGAATTTATATTTATCTTAATGGGGAAAAAAAATCTCTATCTTGATGAAAGACCTCATTCATAGATGAGTTCTGTCCCAGCTGTGAGGTAACAACAAAGGTTAAATACAATCTGACTGGTAAACACGGGGTACACACGCAGCCTATTTGAAAAAGGGGATTTTAAGCAGAGTTTCACATGAATGTTCACGAGGCGAAAAAGACGAGAACTTGGGGAACTTGGAGAACAATCTTGCAAAATCGAAGAGCCACAAACAAGTGTTATTTCCTTTTTTTATTTGCCATCATTTCAGTAAATCGAGATGGAGGGGAAGGGGGCTGATTTAATCAAATCAGATATGAACAGCATGCTGCTGATGTCTTTCATGTAAATACAATATTGCCTGTATGTCTGCAGATGTTCTTGCCACTTCTCTCTCTCTCTCTCTTTCTCTCTCCCTCTCTTTCTCTGATATCCATCTAACCTCCCACATGACTGCCTGCTTGAAAAGATGGCACTGTTCTGTGCACACGCCTTCCTCGCAGTCCAAACCAAAATTTCATCAGACACTCTTTTAAAGCTCACACTGTTGGGCTGGGACAGAGTCATGTCAGGTTAATAACACTGTCAATTCAAATACAGCCACCACTCCTGATTCCATAACTGACTAATAAATGAACTTCCTGTCATCCTATTGGGCAGGATTTGCTCTTTGGAAACAGGAAGGAACAACCTACCTAGGTCTCAGTGTTGTTTAACGAATAACGAGTATGATCTTCAGGAAGAAGACATCAGCATATTCTAAAAAGCACCCTTTGACTTTGCATGATTGAATCTCCACGCTGGCACCCCTGGCAAAGATCCCAGCACATGCCATCAGCGATCTGTTACCCAACTGCTAGCGTTATTTGTCCATACCTACATGTAACTTGTGTAGGAATGGGAACGCATGCCTTTTGTGAACAATTAAAGTCTGAGTGGGCATTCCTCTTACGTAACACATAGCAAACAGACAGGAGAAAACTCTGTTTTGGTTTTAAAGGCCATAGTCCCTGGCTGCCCTTGGAACGGTGGTCTAGACTGAAGGATAGCCAGCTGCTTTGCTAAGGGGTGTGGCATTTTTCTTGAATACTTCAGTGAATGCAGCATCATAAGAGTGCTCCATCTGCCACTGAAGGGAAAATTATTTGAATTTGTCCCCTTTGTTTACATTCCTTGCATTCACTTTAGAGAGGGGGACCTTTGCATGATTGCCAAAGGCCTGAATCAAAACATGTCTTGGTGATGCTTTACAGCCGATAAAAATCTGGCAAAGAGCAGCGGTATGATTAACAGTGATGCAGACGAAATATGACACCACAAACTGTTTTTATAGTGTTTCAAGGCCAAGGAGATAAACGATAAAATGCCAAGCACAGGATTACAGGTACCAAGGTGTTTTCTAGAAAAAAATTCATAGATACCAAGCAACTAATATTTTGTGATTGGGCATTTGCAGAATAAAGGCCAGACAGTTGGAAAACTTAAAAACAGACACCACACCAACCAGGTGTCAGAAGTAGAGTGGACTGGACTACTATGGACAATGACATAAACATCAGCAAAAATGTGTAACTGACAGTTCCAAAAAAAGAACTAATATACTGCAGCACTCCTTCAAAAGGGCATTTTTCTCTCGTGTATGTATTGTTTTGAAAATGTCTTTACAATCTTGAAAACTACAGGGTGAAAAGCAGTAGTTGAGAGCTCTGCCTCTTCACAAAAATAAAAATAAATTGGTGCGGTAATAACTCAAGATTTGATTTGGTAAAGAAACTGAATACCACGTGTGTGATTGAAATTGACTGCACTTTAAGAATTTGAATATCTTTGCCTTTTACAATTATCGACCAGTATCATGAGTACATTGCATCTATACCCAGCTAGCTAGCTAGGCACTTCGGCAAGTATAAAGAATTAAAAACCACCTTAACTGTACTGCAACTCAAACATGCTCTTAAGTGCAGGCTGAATGTCTTTATTTTAGGGGTAAAGAACTGACACTGAACCAATTCATTTGTTCAACAGAATAACTGTTAGGCCTACGACTCATCTGATGGCAGTTTCTTTCTTTCATCTTTTTTGACACATCGTGGCTACACTGAGACAAAGAAACCTTAAATCTGCAATTCGCCCATGACTTCTTTGTTACGTATCGTCCAGTAGTTAGCCAATTCGCTAGAGAGATGGCCATCAAGCTTGCTAGCTAAGAATTAAATAAAGCCTCAAGTATAACGCCCACCACAGCTACACAACCTTGAGCTGCAATAGAAGCAATTCATGTTATCGCCTAATGAGCAGCCGACGTATTTGATCGGAAATTACACCTTGAAACTAACGCGATCAGACCTAGGACCAAAGCCGAGACATCGAGATCATGCCTTCTCAACGTACCTGTAAGCAGCCACTGCACGGTTGTTCAGATACTTCTGAGCGGTCATAACGCCGACGAAAAGGAAACTACTGGACCGGGGGACCGGCTTCACAGTTGACAATAATCCGTTATCTTGCGGTTGCCACACCACCGCGCCGCCGTCTTTTCTTAGACCGTGCAACCCGCAGCCGCCGGTGCTTGCCTTGCGCTTCTGACCAGCTTTCTTCAACTCCGTGGCCCTGGGCAAAATAAGTCTGGAAGCCAGAGTAAACCCGACAACCAGTCCCAACAGAACACTGAACCATGCTCTTCGGCTTCTTCCTGCCATTCCCTAAAACTTAACCAACTCTGCACTGTTCCTCCGCGTTTTCCTCGCTGCACAGAGCGTATCTTTCGGCAACCTTGTCGGCTAGATTGTGGCACCCTCCAGAAAGCTTGGCTCACACTCTCTCATGATAGAAAAGCTTCTCTCTCCGGCTGCTGCTGTTGGTCCCACCGAGGGTCTGCTGCATACGTAGCAACGGAGCCGTCTCCATAAACCCGCCACCTAAACCGTCCTCATCATGTTACGCCTCTAATCATTAAGCAGCACAGTCGTTTCTAGTCAAGGAAAAGAAAATCTTTATCTGATTCCGAGGTTTCTTTGCGCAAAGAGAAGGTCCTCCATTCTCCCGTCCACCGCGCCGTTCTGTGAATGCCCAAAAGCCTTTCACCAACGCGGCTTAAACTGTGTAGTTTGACCTAATTGAGTCACCGTAGCGCAAATCTGATTGGCGACAGAGTGTGATTACGTGTGTGCGACACTGATTTTTCCTTTTTTTCATAGGACCAAAGACGTTTCATGTAGTTTGTGCACCAGATAACGGTGGTGAGGAACATCCCCACATAAAATATATGAATTAATATTCACGTTTAAAATACTAAAATGATAAATGACTACCATTAACGCTCGGGGCTTCTTTTTTTTTGCAGTTAGATTTTGTCTCATTTTTTTGATTTTGTGGAAAGAGTTATCACATCGCTATGTGAATAATAGTTTTCCAAAGTAAATGCTTTCCCCCCTCACTGTTTCATTGACAATGGATGCCCCTATGCATATTCTGTTTTCAATAATTTGAAAAGGGGTCAGCAGCAGGATAATTTCATTCTTTTGTTGTATACTTTCCAGGTACAAGCTATCAGCTAGAGTTAAATTGCAAAATGGTTAAAACGGACCAGGTTTGCAAACAGTTAAAAACTTAAAAATGCGTTGCTGCGTGTTGGGATCACAGGGGAATAATGACCCAACTTTCCAAACTGCGTGGAGTGGCTGTACGATGAAAAGTATGCTTATTGCTGACATACTGTCGCCATCTCGTGGATCATATTAGAAAAGCACTTGGAAAGTTCATGGTTTCTGAGCACTACGTCACAATATACGTCTATACTTATGTGGGAAAAGGCCAGGTCGTCTGACCTCATCGAGTGACATCTTAATCCTCTCAGTGTATGCATCCGGCTTTATTGCATGACCATCTTAATTCAAGTAAGTTCTAACATATGTCAAAAATTTCAGAAAAGTAACTTTTCTTTGACAAACCCTCTCAATTTTATACAATCTGTTCCTTTTTAGTCATAAAGTGAGCATTTTACACCATTTTCAGTGATAATTCCTCAATGAGGGTTTACTTAAACAGCAATATACAATCATCACATTGTTAAGCAGTCTTCAGAACAAGTTTAGGATAGAACATAACTGTCATATCCACAATCAGACAATATAGCTTCAACTTTCATTGGATGGCAACATAAACAAAGGGGTATCATCCAGACTCTAATGTCAAACACATGCACAAAAGAAGCAAAAAGTGTAGACCACAATTTCTTTCTTTAAAAAAGGCACATTATTCAAATACCATGTCTCTGAGAATGTGTTAAAAGCACATCAAAGAATCTGAGTCATTTTTGCAGGAAATTCACAGGCTAAAGTGCACAGTAAAAAGCTCTTTCCTCCACGCAGTGTGAGAATTTTAAAAAGTTCCCAATAATTAAAACAAGGTTGGCAACAGCCAAAATGGAGAGAGGAAGGAGTGCATTGTTTAGAGTTTCCCCAGAAAACAGCCTCTTAAAAATATGACACCAGATTGGATGAACAGGTATTGAAGTCAATTCTACCCTCTTTTGAAAACTAAACAGTACGGTGATAGGTGGAATACATTGCAAAATGTCACATTCTGTGGTAAACTATATAAATACCATTATGTTCAGGAAGCCAAATGGATATACATGTCGATATAATCTAACAAAAAACAAGACTTCTTTATAACTGAACTCATATAATGTTCACTTTACCTTCCCAATAAGACCATCTATATTGGATTTAAAAGAAAGTATGCCACAGGACTATGTATTTGTAAAATGACATTCAGTGAAGGTGTATCAGGATCTCAACTGCACAAATCTACAACTACTGTACAACCACTCAAAGTGGCAGTAATAAAGCCATCTTAGTTCTGACTGTACAGCTTTTATCCTCAATAGCTTGTGTTCTGTATGATCCTGCATAATCAGCAGGTGGTTTATAATTAAAGCAAAGAATATTTTGTTTAGAATTTAAAAATTCACACTTAGATGAAAATCAAGAAATATCTGACAGGAGATAAGACTTTAATATACTGCATTGTATTAAAACCTGTGTATAATCAGATGATTCGTTTGAATTTAATTTCAAATTTAATCAAACTTCGGGCGGCTCATAAGGAGGGTAAAAGGTCTGCAGCGATTTAACTCTTGCACTGTCTCCACTAGATGAGGACTGTCCTCTTTCACACCAATGTGTTTGATCTGCTAGATTAAACCATATAACACACACCATACTGTGAACTTCAACCTTCACAAAGACTGTGGATACAAACAACATCCACCAATCCTGCAGACGCTGCACATTCAGAAAGTGGGTGGTTTTGGAAAGGCTGCTCGTAAGCCACAACCTCTGTACTGTACATCTGGAAAAAGCCTCATTTCCTCTGTGCTTTTAATTAGCCTTTTATTAACAGATCCTGACTGGTAGTTTTTCCACTGAGCACACTTTAAACGAGTCAAACACTTTAGCAAAAGGTTATACTAACAGTCCATATAAAATATCTAACACAGAGAGACTGACTAACAAATTCAGTCAGACAAGCACTAAAACACTCAGCATTGCTTCATTTTGGTCAATCCACTGATCTTTTAAACAGATTAACAATTCCAAAACCTCACTTCTCCACTGAAAATGGAGTAGTTGAACAGGTTATGTCCAACAGGGTGTGATTAGGCTCAACATAGTGAATCAACACCCACTTAAGTGTTCACTTACATCAGGTCTAGTGTCTCCCAAATAAACAATGATGGCATTTATGAGAACTGCTCAGATATAGACTTTTACAGGAACTCATAAATACTACCTATATGCTCCATACACATTTGCTGGATGATAACCACTTACACTTTGTAACCCCCTTGCTAAATGCATTCAGTTATCTAACAAAAATAAAAATTACCTCTGTACACTTACAGGTGTCATAACAAAAATGTTATCAAATATCAAATAAGGGGGAATTAAACTCTGCCACTGTTAAACAACTGTGATAATGTTCAAGCTTAACAAAATTATTGGACTATTGCTATATTAAGGCTTTAACAAAGGAACATCAAGCAAACTATATCAATGACGACAGCTGCTGCCAGTTTGTCACTGAGCAAGTTTTGATTTCTCAAGCCAAGAGTTACCTCACATTATGCACAAACCAAAATAAAAGTTGTAAATCTCGTTTATTTACAAAAATGTTTAATGTATTTAAAGTTATTTTACAATTCAACATAACATGCTGTGCACAACCAGACTTACTACTACAAAAAAATGAAAAGAAAAAAGCAGGAAACTGAAATTAGATAACAAGGGCTCGATGATTTTTGCATCTATGCAGACCCATTGACGGGAGTATCTTCCATTTCCTCCTCTTCGTCTTCTTCCTCGTCATCCTCCTCTTCCTCATCCTCCTCCTCTCCACGTTCTTCCTCTTCCTCCTCCCTTCCATCCGCCATCTCTCCACTTGCAGCTTCTTCCTCCATGTGGACCACCGTTTCAGCCTGTGCAACTTCCTCTTCGTTTTCCTCCTCTTCCTCCTCCTCCACACCCGAAGGGCCTAAAACGCAAATGCCACATGAGAACTGGGTACCCCCCAACGCGGTACTGTACGTTCCCAATACTGGGCTACAAGGAACTGGACTGGATATCAAACACGCTGATACAAAAAAGGACATATTCCTCATTTGGCACAAGTCTATCATGGCTCAACAGTGACTGTAACAAACAGCCTTCAGTGCTAGTGTGTTTGTTTATATGTACAAATAGTACAGAAGTCATCTGCATTTCAGACTACCATGAGAGCTGCACTAATGCAAGAGCCATGTCTGCCAACTTGTTTTTCCTCTCTCAAGATGAACACACTCATTAAAAGCAGGATTAGGTATCTATTCTTAAACATGTTGCTGAGAAGTATTATATAATGCTTAAACCTTTTTCAGAAAACAGACTGGGATTTTCAGGTTTGATGTCTGCTGTGCAGCTACTGCTAGCAGGCAGTGATGATTCCAAGGTCACACTCACAAGGTAATCGTTATAAGCATGCTACACAGTACAAACCATTGTTCTCGTTACCCTCTTCCAGGCAGACTGATGTCAGGAGCAACAACTGCAATTATCATACTGTGTTGCATGTGATCAAAATTAGGAACAGAAAGATGAACTTTAAACTTTATTTAGGTGCTGTGTGAATAAACCCAAATCAATCGAAGACTCCCACGTACCTTGCTTAATGTCCCTCCCTGGAATTTGACCAGCCTGCAGCAGACCTTTCAACCTCTCCACCTCTGCCAGGGATGTGGCATTAGCAATGGCATTCTGAAGAGAGGGGAAGAGAAAGCACATTTTCACATCAGAATGGACACTGAAGGAACTTGGACATGTCGGGGCACACATTTTATACAAGAATTACTATAACTGTAGTATTACTGTAGGGAGGAACGCTTGCTGGCTGCGTAAGATATTAATCAAGACATGCACCTTAATGGCTTCAACATCTGCTGGGGAAGGCCCAGCTTTCTTCTTCTCAGCCTGCAGCATGGCACCAGGGGTGAACCTGAAATGTAAAGAGGGCGTCACACACCGAGCCCATGACGGCATCGCTTCTCCAACCCTTTAACGCAATGTCAGAACCATCAGTGTAGTATCTCATCTTCGTCAATATACTGATACATCATACTCCTTGAAACAGCTCTACCTTCGAAACACTGAAGCAGGTGTTTTTTGGATCATTTATTTCCCCAATGAGATTTGATTTGACCAAAAGTGCCTGAAATTCAAATCAAGTCATATCATTCATCTTTTATTTTTTCATTTACGTGCTGCTCCGGTTTTGAGGATAGTGGAGTGAGCTCAACCCCCACAGGCCAGATTGCAGTGTTTCTGAAGGTCTGTGCTCAATCAAGCGCTTTCATCTTACGTTTTTGTTCGCTTGGCAATATCCTTTGCAAGCTGTGCACCTCGTTTGCCTTTGAACATTTTCTCCGCCTCCTGGCGCTCCTATGGCGATACAGACAGTTAAAGCAAAAGGTTTCCAAAGCAACGAGACTTTCAGTTGAGACCCCACAAGTGTACCGTATGCATGTCCAGCGTGACCTATCTGATTCTACATTTTTTTCCATGTTAAGTGAAGAGGCAAATCAAACACGCATAATGAATAATTTGTTTCCAATCCTCATGAAAAAAAGCCCACCTAAAACCCTAACAGCTAGCACAGAATGTCTCTTAAAATACAGCTATGGTGTCAGTGCCGGAATCTAGGCTCTACTGAAAGGGGAAACAAATCTAAAGCCAGTTTATTAAACAAAAAAATGAAGAAATCCCATTTATTGAACTCTCCTTAATATACATCTATATTTACCTTTAATTTCACCTTCTGGAAATCAAGCACACGTATTTGAGGAATTTTGTTGATCACATAAAGCCTGTAATGTCTCTTGTTGGTGACTGGGTTCCTTAAAAGGCTGCAAAAAGACAGAAACATAAGCACGAGTTATGTCTGAATAAGGCAAAGGAGAGAATAATTATGTCCGAGTCCAGAAGGATACCTGAGCAGGGTTAACGTCTTGATTGACGCAAGAGGATCCAAGTCTCCCTTGAGAGAGGAAAGGAAAAAAATTTCAACCTGCGCAGTAAACGGCAATGCACAAACACGACTCAAGCATAGCAGAGTGTTTTCATAAGACTAAGAGGTGCTAAATTCCTTGTTTTCATGCAACCTGGCCAAACGTGGTGAATAGTCTAAATGGTCTTAATTGCATTTAAATTCCATTTTCAAAACGAAGGAGCCTTTTCAAGCCGCATAGATACAAATACCTGTTTGCCTAGAACCTACAGAGCCAGGATTATGCAGCCGACTGACAGAGAAACATCGGTAGCAGTAACGGAGTTCAAAAACGGGATTTAACTTACCAGCTCTTGGATGTTGTTGTTGGTAAGTACCAACTCTTTCAAGCTTGGCAGGGAATGCTCAAGACCCTCGCCTATCCGACTAGAGCAGAGAAAGATAAATTAACAAGTTAACTGAGCAGCAAACGAACATATTTTCCATTCAAAAATTGCTTATTTAGGTAGCTCGCTAGCATGTGTGTACCCGTAGTGACTACATGCACATCCGTGAAACCACTGTAGTTCTCCATCTTTTAATTATAGTCAAATAAGTAGCTAACTGCCTAACCGGCTACTTACCATATCCTGTTATTATTCATCAGAAGTGTTTTCAGTCTCTTTAGCAAGGGGAAACCGTCCAGTTTTCTGATTTCATTGTCAGAGAAATCGATTGTATCAAACTGGTCAAGAGTTGCTCCGAGATTTTCCAGAACTGGTATTTTATAACCTAAAAGCATGCACAAAGAAGGGAGAGAACGTTAGTTAGCTTGCTGGCTGGTTAGCAATACAATGCAGTGTCGATACCTCCAAAACTAGCTTGCTAGCTACTTGGCTAACTAACGAGATAGGCCTAGATTAAAACGAGTTGAATTACCTCGGAGATCCAGTTCTCTATCTCGAACAGGGTTCGTATACTGGGCCGCTTGCTCAATAAGCTCAGCTGATAATTTCACCATCTCGATATCTGATTATTTCCAGAGATGCAAGGTCTATCCGGCCAAAGTTGTTACTCTTACGACCGCTTTTTTGCACGCTGCCGCCCGGAAGTATGCTTGTTTCCCGGCATGCACTGGGAGCACGGTAGAATGCTATGACCTCTTTAAAGTAGCGATTTAAAGAGAGATTATTTCGAAAAACGTCGCGGGTTTATGTAGTTTTAGATGTACTTCTTTACGCGTACAATACAATACAGTAATTGCAGTAGTTTTTGGTTACTACTCGCCAATGATGGTATTGTAACTACCTCTAGGTTATGTATACTGAAATTGATTTTTTTCTATAGATTTAAGAACAGCTGATTAATTATTTTACTAATTATTATTAATTGCAAATAGTACTATTTATTATTATTATTACAGCGTTATTTTAGTTCATTATCGGGGCAACCATGGAGCTCATAACTTTTGTCGTGAAGTATCTATAGGGAATTAGTTTAACTCAAAATTTACGGGTCGATTACGACGTAGGTGAGACTAGGCTACAGTTGACATGATTGCGCACCTGCCATCGATGACGAACTGTAGCATCATTCTGTAGGGGAGAAAATAGTGTCAACAAGTATAATTAAATAAATAAAAATAGCATACGTCATTACACATGCCAACTCTCTTCGTGTTGAATGAGCAGAAGTTCAAGAAGTCAGCAGTGGCAAATGTTCAGTGTTTTGAAAAGTAGTTGTGTTTTCAAAATGGCAAATGGGCCCCCTGTAGTCACACAACAGAAGCTGACTGCAATGAAATACCGCAGTTTAGGGGATCAAGCCTGGGATGAAAGCTAAGGATAATAAATAATGTGCCATCTTGCTGCGCTGCCAAGCAAATAGTGAACCTGCCTATATGCCTTGTAGTTAACGTTAGCTGCTAATTGTTGTCTTCTAAAGAACACCACGGCTGTCAACGACAGCTCAGCTCAAATGATCTCATTTATATATAATATATTCATTTTCATGCTTCAAGTGGGAGCCATCCCAATGATCAAGGCTGCAAAATCAGCCACCAGCACTTACAACAGAGTAGGGATGAAACAGTTACCGGTTTCACGGTAAACCGCGGTAAAATTCCCGATGGTTAGTATTACTGTTTCAAATTTGAATTATCATTAAAACCGCGGTTGATTGCAATGATTTGCTGTTACACGCACTGCTGTTCGCTTCGCTTAATAATCACAAATGTTACATTGGAGGAAGCGAAGACGAAAAGTTAGCGTGAGAAAAGGCATGCGTGGCGTGAGAGCGTAAGATCTGAGTGAATTGCGTGAGTCTCACGCTTAGTGCGTGAGAGTTGGCAGCCCGGAATGGATTTGAAGTACAGCTAGCAAGAAGCAATGGTGCTTTTAACGCTTAAATACACTAGCATCGGCAGCATCGGCATCAGCCCTGCTGTGCACTCTATCCAAAGGGCTGTCCTCTGTAGCTCATTCCACCACTAGGGGGCCTGTAAGGATGCGAGTTCAGGATGTGGGGCCACAAAAAGAGAGAGTTGCTATATTAATAACCCGACATCAGGTAGGTATGTC
Source organism: Megalops atlanticus (assembly GCA_019176425.1). Taxonomy (NCBI): domain Eukaryota; kingdom Metazoa; phylum Chordata; class Actinopteri; order Elopiformes; family Megalopidae; genus Megalops; species Megalops atlanticus. The sequence goes on from CM032885.1 coordinate 15,125,315, forward strand.
GGAAGAACCAAGGCAGAAAATAACATGCAGGTTTTCAGGAGATAGAGTTAAATTGAATAAATCCCATTACATGTTCAATTTATTAGCTGTACCAATGTCCACAACAACACATCAAATTGCAAGAGTACATTAAATCTATTGTTTTTTAAAAGGATGTAAGGGAAAAAAAAATGGATCATTATTTGAGACCCAGTCAATGACTGCAAAAACAGAGATGTGTCCCTCTCTCCCCTGCGGTTGATGTATTTGCACAGGGGTGCAGGAGAGATAAGGGGAGGGGGTGTCTTTTCAGAGAGTCATTCCCACTGTTTGACCTCCAGGCTCTCTCATCTCTTGTTCTCTCTAGCGCAGTGGCTGGATCGCTTGTCTCTGGCCATTAAAACAGAGGCAGCGCTGCCTCCATACCACCTGCAGTTTGACTATGCTTTGTGTTCCTCTCATCTTCTGGGAGCCTGGAATAAATGAATTCATCGCTTCCAGCAAGGAAATCACTGTGGGCACATTTTGCTTGATGTATAAATTTTGTATTTAACCATACCATCCTCGATAAAAATCTTAAGATTTTTTTTCTGTCATTAATATTCAATGTGAAAACATTACACCAACACTTTTCCCCATGGTGAATTCTACAAAGTGGCCTTGCTATTCTCTGAACTCTCTAGAGTTCTGAACCCATCTCAAAGCAGATTAATGTGTCTGAATGATGGATTTTTTCTCTCAGTCTCTTACAGAAGCAGAATGCTTGCACAACCAAATGAAGTTGTATCTCTTCCATTTGGGGCGGTGACACATCCAGCAGACTAGACAGCAAACCTACCTGTTTTGCCCCTTTGGTGCGGGAACTCCTACCTCCTTGAATGGCTTCCAATTACTCCATCTTTGACCTCCTCCTCTCCTCCACTGTCTGATGCTTCTCCCTTTCTTTTCCTTTCCTTATCCCTGGTGCCTCTCTCCATATCCCAACCAACGCCAGACCATTACAAATTGAAAACAGGTACACAATGATGTGATGGATTAATTCCCACATACTGGTTATTTATTAGATTAGAAATTTTAACTAGAAAAATATTTTAATCCCTCATTGCTGTTTGCACAGATGTGTTTCCCCCCAAAATCAATCACTTCAACAGGATTATGCGAAAATCTTTCTTAAGAACATTGTCTTGCCTTTTGCTTTTGGCTTCCCAGTATCTTAATTGGCAGAAATTCATTTTAAAAAAAGATTTGCTGTAGCAGCAACGAGGAAAAATATGTCCAGCTTGCCCTGGTGTTTACAGGGTCACATGCATTTACGATCTGTCTCTTTTGCATTTTGTTTTAATGAACTGTGTCATTGGCGAGACTGAACATAACAGGAGAAAATGGTACTTACTCACCGGGAGGGCAGTGTATTGCTCATCTGCAGTTATTTGGTTCTGCAATCATAGGCAAGTTGATTTCATGGCCTCCTTCTGCCCAACACCTACACTGAGACCCACAAACCAACAAAGAGACCTGGTTGTCCTCCTCTGACATTAGAAGAAAGAACATTATGATCAGAGATGGTACGAGTCGGGAGGAAATTATGTTGGAAAATGTTCCCCCGCTGAACTGGCGAGCAGTGGATGGGGCTGGAGATGATTCTTGATAAATCCTAAATAAACAATGAAGACACCAGCTGCAGGATCAAATGGCATCATAAAACATTCAAAGACAATTCAGTTGCGATGGGTAAAAAGTCCAATTTTTTGTTTGAAAGGTGATTTAGAAGCTCACCATTCCTTGGTTTTAGTATCTCAGTGGATCTCTGCAGTAACTTTTTATGTCTAAAAATGGTAGCCAACCATCCTTGTTTGAAATGATGTTTTATTTTATTTCATTTTATAAACAGTGAAAATAATGTACTTTACAATTAATACATACAGTTGCCGTTAGGATTTCTGGCTTGTACAAAATTGGATTTGTTTATTACTGCTTTCTCAAAAGCCATAACAGATTCCTGTGGAGCATTATCAAACAATGCTGTGCATGAGACAATACCTCAGGAGTTTTATCCAGATGTAGAAGCATGCCTGGGCGTTTTTATAAGCGACCATTACTCTAAAACTGACAGGCTAATAAAGGAGATGGCAGATGTTGTTTTCCAGCTTTAAGTCTTGCAATGAAGATAGTAAATTACTGAAGGACAGAAAATTCAGCAGTAGACCAGTGGTCAGAAGTCAAGGGTAACTTATACAAAGATAGAAATGAAATATTCATGAGGAGATAAGATGCACACAGTCAAAAAAGGCTCATGACCTGTATGTTTTTATGTAAAAAAAGAGAGGGTGAACTGTACAGGCTGGAGTGGGAGAAAGCGTTGGCGTGTCAGAGCTGAGAGGGCAAACGCTCATGTAATTTCAACACATTATTGGCTATTAGGATGTAGCACTTGACGTCTCAACATTCAAGACACCCCTTTTCCCAAGTGTCTCGCGCTGGAAGCGGGGAGGATTTGCGGTGCAGTTCCTCCCCGGGGGAAATCCGTGGCAGTTCTTATCCTCCAGCCGTGTTGGGCTTTTTATCTACGCAGACCTCGTAATTAGATTTGCTCTGAGAGGCAGGTGTATCCTGCCCCGTCAGGAGCAAGCGGATTGAATGAGCAAGCAAGAGAGCAGGGATTTCTCGCGGCTACTCCGAGAAGGACAGGGGCTGGCCTGGGGTGAACACACTGACAAAGGGAAAGAGGAATTCAGCTGAGCACGAGCTGAGAGCAGAAGCACAGCACTGTGGGTTGGAAGGTTATCGGAGGGCATGGTAAGGGCTGAGGTTGGTCCTGATTCGCCTGAAACCCGTTGTAAATCCGGTATCTCCTCCGACCTGGCCCACACCTTTCCGCGCGGTAACTCTCCGCACCTTTCACCGCGCTGTCTCTGCACTTGAGCCATGTACCCCTTTGTGAGCGATCAGTGAAGCTCCTTTCAGCTGCCTGCGTGAGATAGCCATGCCAGAAAGATAACCTTAGGCTTCCCCTCGATTCTCTGCGGAGATGAGAGGGGCTAATTCCTTTTGACGTTTACTGCAGAGGGCCTCTTAGCATTCCGCGCGGCACGTTCCCTTACCACGGCCTCCTTTTCGCCAGCTTATCTGCCTGTGACTGAGGGTTCACAAAGGGATTGGGAGTGTGGAATTAGTTTGAGCGCCCGCCTTTCACCCTCAAACAAAGTCAAGCCATAAATAAATCTCAGCTGTTGATAACAGACTTCAGGAATCACTGCTTCTATGACCAAATGGAAATGAGGTGACCCCAGCTTCACCTTCAATACGTACTGTCACAGTGTGTAAACCAATCTCCTGCATCTCCTTTCTGTGTTGGCAGTAAAGTAGTCATAAGAGGAACAAGCCCGGTCACCAACCCTGAGGTGATATGTCCTGTAGTGTCATGTTTCTGCTTTTGTATGTGCAGTCAGGCTTTTCTGGTGCAGTGCTTTCTGTAACAGTTCCAACAGGATTGGCAACTATTCTTCACAGTGCGCTGAACATATTTTCCTGAGAGCAGCTGGTTTCAACGGTGCCTTTCCATTTGTAACCAGAGGGAGGCGCACATTGACAAGGATTTCAGTAAACAAGGGCATAAACGGAAAGTTGAGACGATAACCAAATTAGTTCATAATGCAACAGAAAAGAAGGGACAGATAATTCGGAGGGAATTGATGGCTCGGTTGGTGGAGCAATCCTAATGAGATGCATGAGTGCCAGAAATAAGTAGAAAGAAAATGCTGACGAGACAACTTTCAGTCAGGGAATAAACAAGGCAAAATATTCCGAGTTCATTTCCATTTTTGACACTTCACAACTGACACATTTGTGCATATCTTCGTCTTAATGTGCTTTGAAATTTACCGGGTCTTAACATGTCAGAGAGCTGAAAAGGGGTTTATGATAGCAAACATACATACACACAGAAAATTTTGAGAAAAAGCATTTGTCAAACTTCCTGTGATTTTGTGTGCCACATTATTTTCCCTGTAGAATTAAATTTTTAAAGAAACCTCTATGCCTTCATGGTGTGTCCTGTATATCTCTGTATCGTTAGTTATGTATCTTGTCAGCAGGTGTGTCCAGACATTTGAGTCATTTTCATATCATCGAAAAGAATACATTTGGTATTCATAGTAGGTCCATTGAAAAGTTTTTATTCAAGGAGAAGGTCTGGAAAAAATAATAAATTAATTTCATGTTTTTATTTTTTTTCTCCTGGAGGGAACTGACCTAAAACAGAGTCAGATTTGGAAGAATTGTACATGGACTGTGCTCTCCAGGGGGTAAAAGGGTTCAAGTTTGTTTTTCATATCTGGCTCAGATTCCCAATCATAATTCACAAGATGGTAAATAAACCAGGATATTAAGAAGAAGCTTCAAATACGTCAATATGTCTGCACGTTAAAATGCACACGTTCGGAGTTGCCAGTTGAGTCGGGACATTTTGACAGTCGAGATGTGTTTAATCAGAGAGCAGCTGTTATCTCTCGGTCCCATGTGTGTGTTGTTAGGCAAGTTATCAAAAACAATAATCTTCAGCCAAGGTATTCACATTTAACAAGATTGCAGGACTGTCTGAAGGACATAACCTAAACCATTCTAACAGTGTAGCTTTGACTCACCCCTGTAAAATACACATTTATTTTTAGTTTAATAAATGTGTGATCACAATGACTTTTGCAAATGTTTCTTTTAAATGTGACCAATGAAAACATTATCCACCCCAAAAGAGGTGTAAACTTCTATGTTTTGAGAATATGCAAGTATAATTTTTTAACAAGCACTGATTTTTAAATAAACCAATGCCATGTAAAAGTGGTTGATCTATGCATGCATTAACCTGAGAGCACACCATGCTGGAAAAGTGTTTAGGGGCAATCTCAGTGTTGATTAGAAACCCCAAATTGTTCAAGAAAACAGGTCATTTCGGCATAAACACAGAGCAAGGAACCATGTGTTGCCGTCTGTTTCCGTGTCTGCAGCCCCGGCGATGAGAAACCAGCAATCTTCCCAATGAGAGGATCTGGAATGTCGCTCCTTCCAGTAAAGTTCATGTTCCAAACATTTGGCAGATGCAGAGCTCGTGCAATGAGGGCCAAGAGGAGACAGATCACCGCTGGGAATACACATCCACAATCTCGGGTACGAAAGGTCACAGAGAGAATACTTTAAGAATGAGGAGATGATGCCTTTTTTTACAAGTGGGGGTGGGGGTTGGGGGATAATGACTCCCAAACAATTTAAACAGTTGCGTCAAAATCAAATGCACATGGGCACATGACAAAAAGCAAAGTTCCAAAAAGAACTGTTCAGAAGAATGCACTGAAGACATTCCTTTTACAATGTTTCAACAAATGTCATACTTTTGACTGCTCTCAGTTCTGAATCATCACATTATATTTTGTGCCATTTGCAATTACTGTACAAAAATTGCAATCATATACCATTATTATTGTCACAGACAGGGGCAGTTTACTTTTCCTCATGGTTTTCCTCCTTTTCCCCACCCTGTTTGGAATTGGAAATCGTACTTGGGCTTGTCTCACTGTGCAGGACTGCTGGAGTGCACCGAATGCAATCTTCCAACACACTCACATACCAGCAAAGTCCCACAGCACACCAGGACAGCAAACAGTACATGGGGCATAGCTGCATCTTCCTGACTACACCTGAGCAACCCTTAGGTGCCTAACAAGTGGCAGGGTGTTGAGAGTGGTACACAGAGGGAGCCCTGGCCAAGGAAACCACCCCACCCTGACAGAATGAGGCTGACTGTTCTGCTGCTACAGACTCTGGGACATTGTTGGCAAATGACACAGCCCAAACTCAAACCCTTTGAAGCCCACAGTGAGTATTTTCCAGAGGGACTCAAAAACAGGGTGTGGAAAAGAAATTAATTGTAAAATGTCTAAAAAATAAATTTTAGCTGATAAAGGAAAAGTTGGGGATTTTTTTGTTGACCCCTTGTTAGGCAATTAAATTATGTTAAAGCTCTTGAAAAACAGAAAAAAGTTAGGGGATTCATTTCTCAGAAACTGCTTGGAACATCAGTTGAAAAGAAAAAAAAATGAAAATAATGATTAGTACTTTTCGTTTGGTTGTGGCCTAAAGGGTAACTCAATTTTAGCTACAGTAATTTGAATGAACACCAAGCTTTTCAGCCTACTCAGGTCTTCAGGAACAGAGAGGTGAGAATGTGAAGTCAGGCTTTTAGAATTTCAGAGCTAATTCATTTCTCACAAGAGCTGAGTGGCATATTTTTCAGAAGTTGCAGGTGAACAATTATGACAAAATCTATCCAACTAATACAATCACAAAATGGATTAACATGATTCCAGTGTTTGTCTTGCAGGGATATGGAAGCAAAGCCACATGATGTACCCATTTGTCCCCAGAGCTCATTCTTCTACTTCTCCCACACTGAAGGCTTATACAACAAACTCAGAGGTCATTGCTGAAAAACACAGAGTAGATACTAGTGCCTGTCATTCAGCATTTCCAGCATTTCTCCAGTTTTAAGAAATGAAGTGTCTGTCATAAACAACAAGCCAAAAAATAACATACGATTAAGTAATTTTTAGATTTCAAGTGTGGAGACTGAGTCATCATCTCTTGGGGCTTTGGTGACAGATGAAGCATTTGCACACCATGATATTTCGACATAAATATCAAAATCTCACTGCAGTTGCATTAATAAGAGGTGAAAAGGAAGTCAAAAGCACTGGAAAGGATGTCAACATACTGGACACTATATATACGCAAAACATACATTTACTACATATCTGGTTAAAGTGGATAATGGTGTCAGCCACTTTTTCTCGACATCAATCCATTTCAGTTGACCGTTTTGTCCTCAGATGGTACCGCTAAGCTAAAGCCGAACCTGGCAGACGTGATGCGCAGCCGTCCAGGACCACTCCCTGATCGGGACGGCGGGGCCATCCCAGAGCACTGCACATACACACGCAGGGGACGATTTAACAATGCTAATTAACCTTGACAGCAGTGTTTGGACTGTGGGAGGAAACCGCAGGTCCGGGGCAGGAGGAAACACACACAGACAGAAGGGATGGCAAACAAATGGCTCACAGACACAGCCAGATCTGAGGCACAGGTCTGTGCAGGAGCGTGGATTCCCACAGCACCACTGTGTCGCCCTATTTTCTATACAATTAATCTCTAACACACTATTTTTACTGAGCAGGAGTTAAAAATCGTCTGCACTGTACTCCTCTATCTAACCAAATCTTATCTTACAGCTATAGTAATCAATGAGAGACTGCTGAAATGTGTTTATTAAAAAAATATATAATAAAAAAATTGATAACCTAAACTGCATGTTTTTATTTGGTCTTATGAATATTTTACAGAAATAAAATAAAAAATGGCAAATAAAATCTCTAAAATTTACAACATTTAACCTTGTATATTTAACTGCTTCCTACATTTTTTTCTTACAAAAAACTACAACCCCTTTTACAAAGTTGTTTTTTCAAGGAAATACAATGATCAATTTTCAAAGTATGAAAAGGCCTACTTTACAAGCAACACTGTATATTCATAAACCTGTTCATACCGCTATATTAGGTCATCAATTCACATCTGAAAACAGTGGTTCGGGTATTCATATACTGCCATATACAGTCATACAAAGCACCATATTTTATAATAATGCAGCTTTTTGAATAAAAAATAAACACTTTGTACATGTTATGTGTGCAGTTTATAAAAAACAGACAACCTTAATGTATCTTTACTAAAATCAAATATGCACCTCGAAGGGTTCATCATAATTAAGCGATTTAAGAGATGTAAACTATTTTAAAAATGTACAATGGAGAGAGGCCAGCGTGTGAGCGCCGTCCCGCCCGTTCTTCATCCTGCCATGAGACATGTCCTGCAGCAGAACTGCCGGAAGAGCTTCTTCTCGCAGAGGCGGTTGGACTTCACCATCTCGCAGAAGACCTCGTCCGCTGCAGGCCCGGGAGTCAGGGAAAGACAGAGAGGGATCGGGTGAGTTCTCCATTCCACACCACCACATCTCTCTATCCACTCCCAGAGCGTTCTCACTGCCGGGGGTGAGATGCTGGGCTGGAGCTCATCCAGCTTCGCCCGGATTCTGGTGGTCTGGTTTCTTTCAGTTTCACGCCAATTTGTCACCACATTTGGGCGGACTCCAGAGACAAATATTGGTGGCGGGACGAGTTGTTAATGTGTGGGAGGAGATCATTCATGCCTTTTTCTGTGTCTGATGGGTTTGATAATCCTAATACGCTCCCCTCAGGACCTGTCCCCACGCTAGACAAGATCAGTACCGCTACACATCTGGTGCTGTAGGCTTTTCGCTTTCATACAGACTGGGAAGTGGGTCAATGTGCATCAGACCAATATTTGTTTGCCAGTGTAAAAGACACTCCAGTCTCCCATCTCACGCTCATTTGCTTCCCTGTGTCTTTTGTGCGGCAGAATTCCTTTGCATTGAAGTCGGACTGCTGATCGCCCTGGAAACCAGGCCCTTTTAGGCATTATGTAATGGGATGAGGGCACGGTGAAGGCATGCAGGGTGCTGTTTACTCTTGGCAACACTGTTCAGTCGCCCTGCCAGTCACTCCTCTCTGCAATTCACTGTGACTGCGACATGGTTCCATTCCAGCCCCATATTCCATCTTCTCTCTCAAACATGCAACTGCAGAGCACCCATCAGTGCTAAAGTCCTTTTGGCTTCTCTCAATGGCTGCACATCTGATTTTACTGTGAGGGTGCCAATCTGAAAATCTCTATCAAGCCTCACCAAATAACAATCCCAAAAAGCAATTCCACCATGTGTTAGTATGATAATATAGTGTCAGCTATTTAATCATATGTTGCCTATATTTTACACCCCTATCAAACACGTGAACTGTGCACTGAGGAGATAAGGAGATAAATGGGAATGCTGTACTGTGTCCGAATCCTTAAAGCCCATTACAAAGTGAGCAATGGTTTTCCTCAGCATCGGTGGTTGAACAGAGTGTCCTCTGCTTTGTGGAGAGCAGATTCAATGCGGTAAAAGGCCATGTCCCACGTGGCACACACCAATCTCTCTTACAGCGGGACTTTTCACTCGCCGCTCGCCAACAAAGAGATGCTGACAGAAGGAGAACCTCACAGGAAAAGCCACCTCTGTGAGCACAGGACTTAACTTCCATGGCTCAGCCAAAACGGTAGCATCAAAAGATGGATGGAACTGATTTTTTTTTTGCCTTAGCTTCAAGAAAAAAATCTTAAAAGATAAATACCCTCCCCTTTATATCCTTTACAAATCTTGCCAGCTATTATGAAGCCATTTTCCATAAAGAAGAAACAGAGAGCACTGTACAGCAGTACAAGGAGGCTAATGTCCCTCATGCAGCTCTGGATGTATCCCTTGCTGCATTTAAACAGAAAGGGAAAATGGCCCCATAATCTAGTTTCAAAGTGACACACAGTTACAAAAAACATCCAGCGACTCAAAAGCCAACTGGTGTTAACAGCCACTTCATACTCATTAGTAATCCGTTCAACTCTCAACCCACACCCCCTCCAGATGCATACACGGGCATGCACGGGCATGCACACACACACACAAACACACACACACACACACACACACACACACACACACACACACACACACACACACACACACACGCTGCTTCATACTGTAACAGCAGATCCTGGCTGCCGCTTTCTGTCCAGCTATGACATAATACCCACTTTATGGCCCTGCACGGTACCGCCAACAATCATTTATCTGTTCTGCAGTATTATAAAAATGGCAGCTGTTTCAATGCCTAATAGCGCAGAGCCCAACGAGTTTCACAGTAGCAATTAGAAGGTTTTATCAGCGGCATTTTCCCCGTTCTGAAAAAAGGGAAGTGATGCGGTATGAATTGTGGTTGTATCATTGTCACAGCAGGTATTTTTTTCAGTGCTCTCAGCTTTCTATTCTTTGATCTACACTGCCTACAGAGCCTGTACATGTTTCCAAACCAAGCTCATCTGGTTTTTAACATCAGCTTCCCTGGTAACCAGTGGGTGGGCTAGACTGGGTCACACACCAACGGGCCACTAGTCAGACCTACCATTGTTGCAGGTGGCGTTGACGATGCACATCCTGCTCACTAAGCTGTATCCGTCTCTGCACCTTGTGCAGGTTGCCCCTGGGCCTTGGCAGCTCAGGCAGTTCTCCTCACATCTGGAAACCACAAACAAAAAAAAACGATGAAGAAAGGGAAAACCCGAGGAAAAAGGCCAATCTGCATTTTTAGCGTGCTCGAACTTGGAGGGGAAGCGATTCGGAGATAAGGCGTCCTGCTGCGCTGCCCTATTCCCCCGTCAAATTAAAGCGCGCCGATTCGACAGACTCGAGTCTGGTTACTGCGCTACGTGGCGCTTTGCGTGCTGTGCCGTTCAACTCCCTCCACGAAGTCTGAAACAAAGGCACTAAAAGATAACTGCGCTCCTCAGAAAACAGGAAAAACGCAGGCTAGGTGGTCCGCTTTAATAAGACGGTGTCAACAACATTCCGCTTCTGAAAAAGAACACCAAAAGTGGCATGCTAGTAAGGAATTCTAAATTGTACACACTTAACTTGTTGCTCCAAGCATTGACTTATTATGGTATAACAAATTTAGGTTTGCTGCCTTCATTAGAAATTGAACAAACCTTCATAGATGACTTAAAACAGAAACATGAACTAGCGTGTATAATTAGATTAAACTGTGCCAATCAATAAATACTCTAACTTATACTGCATATTGCATATGAGGCACTGATGTTAAAATTAGATCATACCTAATTAGATCATTTAAAGATACAGAACCACAGCTTGAAAATGTTCCATGCTCTTGATCATAAACATTTAAAACACTAGCGGGGCTGGAAAGAAAACAAGACATTGAGACAGAATGTTCTTGAGAAAAATGTTTTGTCTCAGGGGAAAAAATTTAAAAATTCACCTGCAATGCAAGGATGTTGAAAATAATTAATGGTGTGATAAGTCTGCAAAAACAGCAACATCATCAGATCTCTGACAGTTAAGGAGAGAGGAGGAAAAGCTGGGTCATTTTAAACACAGAGCAATAACACTGGGTTGGTATAGGGGTATTCCTTTAAAAACAATAAAATTCCTTTCAAAAATACATCACCACAAAATGTTACATCAAATGGAGAAGTCATTAGCATGTTAGCTCCAAATCTGAAGGTCAATAAAGCTTCATGCTACTAGGGGCAGCGTTTTAAAGCAGCATGCCAACACATCAGATTCACTCCTCACTGTTCCTCTAGTCCTGCTCTCCTGTTGTTGAAGTTAACTCAATGAGAAAGTTGTGTGCCCATGCTGACTTCAACTTGACTACCACCTTCTCAAAAAGGGCCCATTGATAGTTTGGTTATTTGTCCTTAGATGCTGCTGGCTGGTTTCAGATATCAATTGAATTTTGTGGTCATTCACAGGTTGGGACACTAGTTAAGGGATAACTAGCGTGTTCAGTCAAAAAAAACAAGCGGATTGCATGCTGAAGCTTTAATGGACAGAGGACAAAATCCACATTGAGACGCAGAACCAGATATCAGCTTAGAGAGTGTAATTAATTGCAACAATAAACTGACCATCTGCACCGCACAGGGAATTAGGGAAATTGATGTGGCACTGAGTGACACGGACTAAACGCACATTTTTCTTCTTTTACATAAAGATCATGGGGAATTAAAAGCAAAGCAAAGACGACAGCAGCCCAAGCATTTGCGCCACAACCCCTCCCAGCCACACACACCCAATCCATTAAGACCAAACAGAATCATTAAAAGTCAGGCATAAAATAAAGACATTGATGAAATACTTGTCACCTCAGCTGGATGGAAATGAAGACATCTGCAGCTGCTCTATATAGGGCAGTGCACAAACGCACACACACACATGCACACACACACATGCACACACACACATGCACACACACACGCACGCACGCGCACGCACGCACGCACGCACGCACGCACGCACGCACACACACGCACACCTGCACACTTTGCCTCCACATCTCGTTCATCACTGTCACTGTATTGGGAGCCATCTCAACATTTGGAGGTGGCCACGTTTTCTTTTCACACAATGGTACATGGAGTTGCCCCCACCCATATCCAGACACCAAACCCTGCCTCTCACGTCTCAGATCCTGCAGGGCTACAACAGCATGGCTCACACACCCCGTTCATTCACACCACATGGGTGTTTGCAATCTAACCCCGTGGTCTGTCCTCAACTGAATGAAGAATGAGGAATTAAAGCAACATCATTTTGCTTTTTCATCCCAAATTTTGCAGTCACTTTGGCAAAAAGCAAAGTGTAAGAATGAGGAAAAAATATGATCCTTGGTATGCTTGTAATCCGTCAAATGCAAGAGCACAGGTGCAGAAACAGTCACTACTGAATGCCCCATTAAAAGATTCAGCTCATGCCCTTCGAAATCCACTCACTTTGAATGCAGTCAGAACCGTCATGTGGTGAAATGATGCTGACATCAGTTTTGACAGACTAAGTAATTATGTTAGTCATGTAAGGGTGATAAGGGTAAGGTTCTTGTCAAAGATGGCCCGACTGAATGATTAAAAGTCAAGGAGAGGAACAGCGTGAGGTGATTCAGGGCTTCAAATGGTCGAGACCTTTCTGTCCCAGGTTTAGCCACTGCCTTCGGCTCGGTGCCCCGGAGTGGCGATGGCCTTTTCTCCCCTTGTACGACAGCTTCCTGACCTCCCCTCCGGCTGCCCGCTTTGCCGCGCAACCTCCCAGAAATCCCCCTGTTGCTTCCCAAGGCGAGATGTGAACTCATTCAAACTGCGATCGCAAACCATGACTTCCTTTAAAAGCCTCTATTTGGTTTTGAGCTTCCCCATAAACTAAAGCACTGATTTATAAAACGCGAGCGTGAAACCTGAAAAAAAAAGGAAAACGGAGAAAAAGCTGCCACCCTTCCTTTCGACGCAGGCTTCAGTCGCACCCATTACAGTGATCTAAAGTGCTCTGATGTGACCATAAATTTTTAGTTGCGGTGCAGGTGAGAGATTTATGCCACCGTCATCCCCGCTGTTCCTCTTAAATTGCAGGGCGGCTCTGATTTATAGGCAATTATGGACATGAAAAAAAGAGGCAAAACAAACAAAGGAAGAATAAAACGAGGAGTAAAAAAGGCACCAGGCAATCCCACGTGAAAAGGTTACCTAGATATACTGCCTCATCCATCTATGCACCAAATCCAGTGAAATGCCAAGGCTCAGCTCAGCCGAAGCTTGTTCCCAGATGCTGCAGAGCCACAGCAGTAGTTAAAAAACCCTGTGGATGCACTCCTATGCAGGACAGCCACCTCTATCCCAACAGAGTGACATCATCACCTACATCCTCTGGGTCGGCCAGCACACGCTACTCGCTTATTGGATACAGATGGGCAGTGATTTCTTCCCAAAATCTCCAGGGGGGAGGGAGGAAGAGATGACGGGAAAGAGGGGGGGTAAGAAAGTGAGAGTGACAGACACAGCAAGGAGGTGAAGGAGGACAGCGGGTGGCTGCGTGACATCAGAACTGGCGCCGCCGCGGTGTGATTGACACTTCAGAGTTTGTGGATGCCCAGAGGTCTGCTTCATTCCAGGGGGGCTGGCCTGATTTTACAGCCACACCCACCAACACCAGCAGGCATAAAAACTTTCTTCACTAGAAAATGCACTCAAAAAAATGGACTTATAAAGTGCTGGTCAAACACACCTAGCGACACCAACATAAAAAGGCAGTAAACACCACCCTTGAATGACTTCAGCCTGTGGTGGCTTTGTCTCGTTGTTCAATGGTGCAATTCAGATAGTCGACACAGGCAACCCATCGGACTCCATTCTCAGCAGCTGCGCACATAGAGCGGAGACAGAAGCAGCTTCACCGTGAACGCAAGGGCAGGTAAACAGTGCGTGAAGAGCAAAAGAACAGGGCGCGAGGAGCCGGGAGAGGCAGCGCGCGGAGAAACGACAGGACCCACCTGCGGCACATCTTCTGAGGCAGGCCCGTGGCCTCCCCCGGGTAGTATCCCTCTGTGCATGCTGGGACACACTTCCACTCCTGCTGCAGGAAGTCTCTGGCACACTGGATGCATTCCTCCTTCCCGGGCCCTGAGCGGAGGGGGAATGGCACAAGGAGCGCTTACTGAACCGCACGCTCGGCTCTGCCAATAACCAGGCCCACACCTCTCCCTCCTCTCATTAAATCTGACGCAGGCCTCGGCAGCAGATGAACTAATTAAGCCGTACAGTTATAAACACCCATCTCAAGAGCCCTGATATTGTGCGTGACCCTCCACAGTCAGGGTTTTTTTTTTCTTTTCTAAACCCATTCTTCCCAATCCCATAAGCACTTAAGTGTGCTCGACTGCGTAATAATAACCACAAAATCCCAATCTACAGTCTTTCCAGCAAATGTCAACTACGTGGGATTTCATTAAATCCACAGGCTGCTGATCCTCAGCAAACAACACTCTGTTCATGCCTTATGTGACTTGGTTTATCGTGACTGAACAATAGGCCCAATTGTAATTACTTTTCCTCTGATGGTTTGTAATGAATGCAAGTATCAAATGTCAGTGATATCATCAGATTTCTTGTCAACGGGGGAAGGATTGTCTGCTTGTCTTTTTACCCTGCAAATCCTGACACTTGCCTTCAACTAAAAACAGTGCGTACAGCTTCTACTGTTAAAGGCCATGCTCACCCCTGCAGAGGTGTATTGTGGGAGATCTGTACTGCCCTGTGCAGGCAGTGCATTGTCTGACAAAGCTGGACTAACCTGGGAAGCAGTGCATTTTGGGACAGACTTCTCTACTGACCTGTGCAGGTGGCACAGGAGTGGTGACAGGCGATGCATTTCATCTCCTCCAAGTTGAAGAACGTGCCGTCAGCGCACTCGGGCACACAGGTCATACCTGCCAGACTACACACACACACACACACACACACACACACACACACACACACACACACACACACACAAGCCCATCATAAAAAGACAGCACAATGAAATATAAGAAACCTAACCAACTCTACCAACTTTATCAACTTTACCAGCTGAGCCCATGTTACAAAAAGCCATTTTATTGTTTCAATTTGTGTCCACAAAACTCCACTAACTTTAAGTGGCAAAGTTGCTGAGTTGTGTCAGTTTTAGGCATTAATACTGGAGGACAGTCCAGACTGTAGTGAGACAGGCTGCATATCTGTAATAGCCCGAGGGGCACCCACACACTCAAACCCAACTGTGAGAAAGGGGACTCACTGAGCAACAGACTGTGTCCCTCTACACTGTGTGGTGACTCTGTGGAGTGGGGGATGAAACCCTCACAGACTCCCCTTTCTTTATTCTTTTAGCATTTTTTTTTGTTTTTGAACAGCTAAAATGAAAAAGCGGGCCAATGCCAAAAAACATTCAAAAGAAAAGCATGCGGTCCAAATGCACAGAAAGGGCCAGAAGACTCCCAAATCCCAAACAGATAATGAGAGAGGGTCCAAAAAAAGAGAAAACCCTCAAATCCCTCCTTCCGTGTTCAGCTTATCAATTAATGCAGCTCCAAACTGTGGCGGCTCCACAGAGTCAGCTCTTAAAGTGGCATCCGGGGCTAAACAAATTAGAGCACTTGCACCAAATCCCTTCCACCTTGAGACACGCACAGCAATAACAAAAAAACCTGCAGACCGTCCCAAATAAGACGCCAATATATTCCAGTTTCCTCCCACAGTCAAATATTTCTTCCTTTCTTCCAGCTCATCACTGCTTTTATCCCAGTGCATCTAAGTAGCCAATGTAGTAATGAAGCACTATAATGTAACATGATTAGGCTGGTTATGCTTGGCGAGTCCCACTAGAACAACTCATATATTCACTTAGGCATGACACACACAGAGCTTTGTTATTATCACTTATTTGCCTAGCAGATGCCATTATCCAGGGCCACTTACATATTCAGGAGAAGTAGGTCATTAAAAAGTACAACAGCAGCGTCTCAGCTGGGACCTGGGATTCTAACCTACTTCCCCGGCCTCGGCTTTATGCTGCTGCCTGTTGCTGGCAGCTTGTCAGTCTCTCTCTCATTCTCAGGCTCCCATCCACATTCCACCGCTCATAGACTCCTGGCTGAAGGGCCCCTACCATTCGCGCTTGCCCCGCTTACCTGTAGCCTTCGTTGCAGGCGGTGCACCGGTCCGCGTCGCGCACACACTTCATGCAGTTCTCATGGCACTTCAGGCACTGTCTCTGCGCTGTTGGGGGGGCCGGGTTGGGGGTTGGAGAGGTGGCGTTAGCCAAGTATGAAGTCATTTTTGGCAAACCGAGTTATGGGCAGCAGACCTCAAAGCGCACACCGAGTTTTCAGAGGGCTGTTATGTCACGAGGGGAGCGCCGTGTCCCCCTCCAGCCGGAGGGGCGAAACACACAAACAAAGGCGAAGCAACGCATCGACTCTTAATGGCTTTCCAGAAGTTATTCTGCTTTTTCTGCAAAAAGCGGCCGAGCGAGCTAACTACGGCCCCCGTCTGGTGCCCGTGTGGACAAGGGGGCGGGAGGGTGTACCGGTACACGCTGAGTGACGGCACTTCAGTAATCTGCCTGCCAGCAGAAAACGGCTTTGTTAATGGCCTTCCTGCGGCACCAACTCTTTCCATTTCACACATTCTTAGGCACAATCGCTAATAAGTTATTTGAGAGTAAAAAAAAGAAAAAAAAAGTGCAATATTAAAATGAGCCAGATGTGTGTGCAGGGTTTTATTTTACGGAAGTTAATTACTGACCATGCAAATTTGAAACATTAGTGTTTAATCGCTCTCTGACCACACAGTAAATGTAACCCTCAACACACCCCCACAAGCAGGTTCCTGTCCCCGGCCCTGTGCATTGTCCCCAGTGGAGACAGCGATTAAGCCAGTAAAACCCACATCCCACTTTGCAGCTATATAGGGCTAGATATTTATATCTTGTGCTGTGAATGGGGGGCAAGGCCCTGACGACTCACTGTCGTCTGCGAAGTAGCCCGTGGGACAGGTGTCCACGCAGGTGCTGTGGTCGACGTGGAGGTAGAGGCCTCGGCGGCAGGTCAGGCACTCGCTGGGCGCCCGGCCCATGCAGGTCTCGCAGCCACGGAAGCAGCGGCGGCAGCGGCGGGCCTCCGCGTCCTCGTAATACCCCAGCGGGCAGTGGCTGACACAGGTCCTGCAGTGGGGAGGGGGACATTACACCACGCCGGCGTGGGGGCAGAGAGAGGGGAACCCACGCCTCAAAGGACAGGGGCAGCTATTCAGACACGTGTTCAGAATCTGTCTATTCCCGCTGGGAAGGGAAAGAGCCCTACAGCAGACCAGTCAAACTGCTCAAATCTGTCCCCAAAGCTGACACTAACAGGCGGGTGTTTTGATGGTCAGTTACCATCTAACCCAAGATTTTCTGCAAAGTTCCAACAGGCCTCACGAGGGAGATAGGGTTGTAGTTCGGCGGCTTGGTTTCAGCCACTGCATGTTTTTGCACAGATGAAGATGAATTCGTCTTCCTGCACCATTTCCCAGATGAGACGTTAAATCGTGGTCCTGACTCGCTGTGGTCATTAAAGATCCCATCGCACTTGTGAGACCAGTGCGCTGGCTAAATTCCCAACCTGGCTCTCTAAAACCTTTAGGCATCTAAATCACCCCCCTCCCCTCTCTCCAGTTCAGCTAGCAAAATAAATCACTCCCCCACCACCTCAGCTAATGTGCAGTTAGCATTCTGGTGCAAAATGGCAGCCATGCATCACCCAGATGGAAACACATTGGTGACAGCTGAGGTGCATTGTCAGCCAATCACTTCAAAGTGCTTTAGGAGCCTTGAAAGGGATGAAAGGTTGTATAAATGCCATTCACTAGCATTGTGAGAGAGGCAGCACCACCTGGCACCACATGAAGCAGGCAGGCAGATATTAGGATATTAGGGTAAATGCCCAGCCATCCAGCCAGCCAATCAGCTTCTTTACCTGCCTGTCTTGAGGCTGCCCAGGCTGAAGTGGATGCAGTTCAGACAGTGGTCGGCATCAGGGCCGTCACAGCCCTGGTCTCCGCATTCAGTGTGGCACGGCCCTGCAAAGGGTTCACCCCAGTCAATTTCACATCTTCACTACATTGTCCTTCCAAGAAGAATTGTAGCTGTGAGGCAATGTTAGTAGAGGAATTGCTGAAATAATACATACATATTCAGAGGAAATAATAATTAATTTAATTCATTTATATTTTATATAATTTCCTTTAAGATAAATATATATGTATGTACTGAAACGATCCCAACACTGCAGCTTACACAGAACAAGCATGTTGTCAATGGTATATTGCCATTTATGGGGTTCACACAAAGAGGCGAGAGCCCCATCACACCTCCTACCATTGTACTCTTCCTCCTCCTCCTCTTCCTCCGGGATCTCCTGCTGCGGCTCGTGGCCTTTGTGCTCGCGGCCCGCGCTGGGGATCTCCAGCATCCGGGAGCGGGAGTGGTGGGGGCCGTGCGAGTGGTAGGGGTGCTCCGCCGTCCCGTGCAGGATTAGGGTCCACTCCTTCAGCTTACCTGGGGAGAAGGGGAGGGGAACAGACGGGGTTCAGCACCGCTTCACAGTCTGCACTGCATTTCTATAGCATAGCTATAAGTATGCATGGTGTAAGATGCGAGAGGCACTCGTGCCAGGGGTCCTTGACAAGCCTGATGAGGATAACTAACTGATTCATCTGGAGTCATTGCAACACTTCTCTAAATTACAGGGGTTTCTGAGTCCTGAGGAAAACCATTTTACAGGATCTTATAAAACTCAGCAGTTTACACTTCAGTTATCACTTGACATTTATGTCTAATAGGAAACGTGGAATTAATTTGAAATTTTCCTGAAAAAAGTCAACAAGCATATGAAAACGAAGCCCAGGGAAAGTGTGTAATTGGATGTAAACAGCCCTGGCGAGGTAGATTTATGAACGAGCGCTACATGCCACCAAACACTCTTCCCAGAGTGCTACCATCCTGGGCGTTTTCTTAAAGAGAGATGACTTATCAACTGGACAGGGCCCATGGGAGGCAGGGTGAGGGGCAACGACACGACAATCCCTTACCGAGCACCTCAGGGTTACGCTGCTGTGAGGGAGAGTCCAAGACCTCCAGGGTCCACAGTCCTTCAGACTTCTCCCCCCAGCAATGCACCGTCATGAACTCCCAGTTTCTAAAGCCCTCATTGGAGTTATCATACAGTCTGCAAGAGGAGATTTAGAGACAGAGCAAGAGAGAGAGAGAGAGAGAGAGAGAGAGAGAGAGAGAGAGAGAGAGAGAGAGAGAGAGAGAGAGAGATTCAGAGAGTGAGAGTGTGGGGAAAAAAATAGTAAATGCTTATAAAACAGAAAACAGCGAGCCCTCATTTGAGTTTTATTATCATTCGCTGGGAACAGTTCCATCTTCTTTCAATTCGTGTTCTAATACTGAAGCAATTACCCAATTCTGCAAACCAACACAAAATCCGTCTGCTTTGAACTCGCAAGTGTCTCCCCAACAACATCTCATTTCAAAATTTCACGTTTTTTTCCCTGTGTGATAACTTCCAAACAACTAACAAGATCAAATTTAATAAAGGTTTGATGCCTTGAGATTTGAGCTATCGAAGATTAAAAAAAAAAAAAAAAAAAAATCAGTACTTCGCTACACTAGGCTGCAAAGCAATCAGTTTTGGTTCTGAGGGCTTGTTAATCTTATATGACTCCAATTTTATGGTAAAATGTCAGAGGGGAAAGACAGTGAGTTTGCTTATCACACATAAATAATTACACACAGATTCCTTAATAATCATCTTCAGAAGCTAAGGTACCCCAGTCCAACATCTGTTTTCACCCTGACAGAAGGGTATGGGGAGGTGCAAAGTGGTCAGGGAATATGCGAGAAAAAACAGAAAGCTAAGCCTTCCAAACAAGCAGTGTCACCTTTGCACAGCCGGCCAACTACGCCAACCAAAATTCTTACGTTCAGTCATTTTCAATAGAGCATGCCGCGCGAGGGAGGGAGAGTGATGTTTTCCCTTTTGTGTTTGAGAGTGAGCAACTGAGGATTTCCTTTGAACTCCTCAGCTTGATTAGAGAGAAACTTTTTCTTCCGCACTGCCACAAAGGATAATCAGCTCCCACGCCAACATTACCTCCTTCCTGGCGCGCAGCCCCCGCCGCAAATTAGCTCCGCGGATTTCCAATTATGCCGTATGTATAATAGTAAATATGCCCGGCATGTTTTTACTTTGAAAAATTGAACCATTCCTGGTCACCGGGAGAAAATTAAATAGTAAATCTCCCTGTCCACTGCAGCGGCGGTAAACGGTTTTAACGTACATGGCCACGAGGCCCTGGTCACAGTTTCCCCCACCTCTACACTAATTCAAGGCAAATGTCTGCTCTGGCAGCTTCCTGACATTCTGATGAGGATACTTCATCAGCTCAAAATCTTCTTTTTTCCTGCGCGGTGAGAGACTGGAGATTTTTAAAACGTAAGGCTGCAATCCACCCCTTGTTCAAAGCAGAGCGTAGAAATCGGAAAATGTGGTCTTAATATGGTGGAGCCTAAAATATAAACGTCACACATCCAGCATCTGATCCAGAGAAGTGACCATTAAAAGAAAGTCAGCTAAGTCTAGAGTTATTTTTTTTTTCCTTTCTTAAAAAAACAAACTGTAATTCGGCTATGCTAAAAACCCAGACTGAAGGCTTGCCCAAAGATGTCAAAACAAAGTGTGCTTTGGAAAGAAAGGGAAGGAGAGAGCGTAGGGACACTGAGTGTGCTATTCAGCACTGACTAACATCATTAAGGAGACAATGAAATAAAAGCAGTGCGGCGTTCATCTTTTTCACATTTACATTTGATGTCAGAGCCAGAGATTTCCCCTGATAAAAATCAAATGAACTAAAAGGTTTATCTATAAACTGAAACCCCTTTCTTGTTTTATTCATGAGGATCTGAGAATAGCAATCATTTATCTCTTCAATGCATATAGCAGCGGTCTAGATAGCATTGGAAGAATGCAGACTGTGTGAGTAGTGGAGCTGTGTGTGCATGTCTGTGCATGCGTGTGTGTGTATGCAAGGAGAACCAAAGTACAAACTAAAAATATTAGTTTTGTCCTTGATGGATTGGGAGGGAAAAACCCTGTGTGATGAAAGAGAGCTGCTGACATTGACAGAGACAGCTGAAGTGACATCACTGCCTTCTGGAATCCATCTGAGTGACTATCTCTGCAGATATTCTATTTACAGAATGGATATCCAGCTCCGTCTTAACATTCAGTCTACACTGTTGATCTAAACGTGCTCTGCTTTGCTGCCTCTTTACGAATATTCATGAGGAGGTGTGGCAAGACAGAGGACATCCGCAGCCAGCACCCCAGCGTGGACAGAGCTGGAATCTCGCACTGGCAACCAGAACCTTCCACACATGGTGCAACAGAGTGCAGATGGAACGCAGAGCAGAGAGACTCCCGTTTAATGGTCTCTGCCTCTGCCTCTGCTCCAGACCCCGTGGAGATCTCCTCCCTTGGTTTTGGGGGGATCCTTACCTCTTGGCCAGCAGCTGGGAGCGCGTTCCGGAGGGGGAGATGAGGTTGATCTGCAGGTCTCCGCGGCGCGGGTGCACGATGAGGACTCTCACCACCACGTGCTCCACGTACAGCACGCGCTGGTCCGCTTGCTCCGCACAGCCCGTGGTGCTGATGCTGGCGTTCAGGTACTGGTCCGGGCGGATGTACCTGCCGGGAAAGCCGAGGGTATGAGGGCAAAGGTCATTTTCGACTGTGTCTATACACGTCCCCACTCGATGCTGTCAGAACAGCATACGCCACAACCATGCCCATACACACTGTAAAAATAGAGGGGAAAATAAGAATGCCACCACAATGATATGGCTAGGTTTTTAGTAGGTGCAGATTTTATGTAACAATCAGATCACATGTAAGATACACACATGCAAGTGTAAGTATGCATGTCCAGCACAATGATGAAGCGGTCAGGATTGCTCTGGTAATGCAGATGACAGCAATACCTTATGTGAGACCTGGAATGACAAAATTCTGTAATGTATCTGTATGTATCTGAATCGGGGGTAATTGTTACATAAACAATATTTATATGCTATGCTTCACCGGAGTGATGGGAAACCGGAGCAAGCATAAAAATACTACACAACCTTAAATATTTATATAGTACCTTCCATAGATCTTGAGGAGCTTTACAGTGAAGGGGGGTTAGTCGATAACCAGTACCTATATGCACTACCCACCTTGACGCACCGCAGCCATTTTGCACCAGAGCACTCACCATTCCCTAGCTGAGGTGGGGAGGGAGGGAACTATGGACTTCTCCCTGTGACATGGTGGTAAAGCCTTGCTCAATGTTTGCCTACGGAGGTCACCCAGGGAGCACTCCTCACTCATGGAGTCCAACGTGCGCACGGTAAGCGCAAGCCAGATTGCAATGGGCGGGCACAACAGCGTTTCCCGTCTCTCCGGGCTGACATTTCGACATCACACTTCCCCGCTGCAATATTGCAGGGGAGGGATCGAGCTCGCTAATCAATTCATCCTGGCTGGCTCCTCGCTAATGAAAATCAAACCGCAGGCTGGCACCCTCTCTCTGGCCTAATTCCACTCTCACATCGGCTCCCCGCAAGGACACAGAGTCTCTGGCAAAATACAGCTGCCAATCAATATTTCAACTGTCACTTTGCGAGCAGCGCTGACAGGGCCTGTTAAAATGTCAATTAGAGAGACCTGCGTAGCCCCGGCTCTCCGCGATGCCCCAGACAGCCAGCCGGGTGCCAGACGGAGAGCGAAGAGGCGCTCGCCAACACGCCGAGGAAGCACGTTGCCATGCCGCTGCATGAAAGCAGAACAATTTCAAAAGTTCAAGATGTGTAGTGAGCAAATACAAGCATTTCATATCTTATTCATTGCCTGTCTGAAAGCATTAGCGTGAGCTCGGAGAGGCGCATCTTCACATGAAGCCAGCCGCCGGTGCTTTACCATCGATTTTGATATTTACCATATTTGTAATTGCACGGCCAGATACTGCAGGATATGGGTGGATGGATAATTTATTTCGGTTGAATATTCCTAAGATTTTTTTAACGTACCTATTGCAAAGAACGCTATGTTCGGGATGTGTGCGAGATGAAAGCAGAATCCATTTTCCTGGCGTGTTTACCTGATTGTGTCGGCGGGCAGGCAATCCGATTCCCTCTGGGGTTTCCAAAACTGCTCAGCTCCACCGCGACATGCCTCTTCCCCCCAGAATTTCATTTCTGCACACTCCAAAAAGCTGTCAGCACTTCCCTAGCACCATTGTAAGGTAAATGCCCCACCTGTCTCTTTATTTGTTGTCTGTTAACCCCTCTCAAATAAACACCTCTCCCTGTTGCATAGTGCAGTGCACCTCAGATCATCTACAGTACTGTCGTCCTCAGAGACACGGGTAGAAGGCAACTACACTGCTGACTAACTGACAGGAAGCTTTCTCCAAACTCACCCTTTTTACTGTATCACTCGCGTGATTGATCGCGTATTTGAAGACCAAAAGCACTAGAGGTGAATTTTAAGCTCCCTCGTGTACTTTGTAGCATGCGGAAAAGTTCAGTTTTTGTTTTTTCTTGCGAGGAATCAAGGAGCGACCGGAGGATTCAAAGTGTCGAGATAGTTTGTAGTCAAGGCCATCCATCTCACAGAAATGCCCCCTCCCCTTCATCTTTTTTTTCCCCGAGAACATTTTGTGATGATGAAGGATCGACTTCGGCTTACAGACGGAGGAACTGTACGTGACAGCCTGGGGCCTCACGCCCACCAGAAAATCAAACTCCGGACCCCAGGCGAAGGAGAGAGGCTGACCCGCAGCAGGCCTTCATGAACCTGCTCTTCCGATACGCACTCATTCATCACTGCTAAGACTGTGTCTTTTTGCAGTATGATCTTGACAAAGGGGAACATTTCAGAGGTTTGGTCATTTGTTCCAGCTTCTGATTGGATCTCATTAACACGGTCTTCTCGACCTCTCCCGCTGTGGACAGCCAGCAAAAAACAGCCCTGTTTCACACAACAGTGTTTGGGCAAAAATACAAATGCTGTAGACCATGAGAGTGCCACAACCACCAGGGGCATTTTCACAGCCAATCCTACTACAGACTATAAACCAGACCATGGATGGAAAATTCCGGTCCCAGGGGGGTTTGGAATCCTGCAGTTTTTTCAAGTTCCATTTCAGTTAGCAAGTGATTACACATGGAACACCAGGCGAGTTGACCTATCATTCCAAGTTCTATGGAATGATTAAGAGCTGAGGAAGGATGAAAACCAGCAGACACGGCAGATCTGTAGATGCATCTGAAGACCGGCACTTCCAAACTATTGCCTAAATTCAGTTTCTGAAGCAAACAGTGCTGAAATACTGCAGAGCTTTCTCTGGACATTTTTTGTCTATTTTATTACCATGGAGCATCTCACCATGCATAGCTAAATATTTATAGCCTAATCAATGAGGGATAAAATGTAAATCCTTCCAGAGAATGGGCTGTCTCTCTTTATATATACAATTCATTAAATGAATATTAAGGTTTTTTTTTTTTCTTCTGGCCAGTCAAGACCGGAGACTCCAATGGGAAATTAAAAAAGCAAAGAGTTCAAATCCATCTAACTCCTGGTTCCTTCCCCGAAACGAAAGAAAATGCCAATCTATGAAGAGACGCCACATTATTCCAGTCAAAAAGCTCTCTTCCCTCAGCCAGTCATATGGCTGTTCATATAAATTATTACTTTGAATTATAGTTTGCGTAGGGACAGAGCCAAACTGGTAACAAACAATAAACAAGACAAGACAATCCATGCATTTAATATGAGCGTCAGAAATGGGTGATCAATACAGTAACTACTGATTCATTAAGGGGTCTCTGACAGGTAATTATCAAACCCCTTGTTTATCATCATCTTCCCCATCACAGGCTCTCTTCAGGTTCCTGTAATGAATTGATCCAAAGCTCTGTGAGGTGACCATTTACTAATGGACAGTAAAAGAAAAATAATGAAGGCATGCAACCGGGCACTGAAAGTCAGGCCAGAACCTTGATGAAATAGCACAATGGCAATCATCCGACCCAAGATCCGCCGTAGAAATTAGCTTTCGATTTTCAGCGCTTATCAGAGAAAACTGCCAGCGCCTGTCAAAACCCCACACAACAATGGCAGTGTCACATTCACGGGGAAAAAAAAACTGGGACAGAAAGCGATCAATCGCACCAGCTCTTCTTGCCCCTCTGTTGATGCGGTTCGAGCTACGCTGAGCACACCACGGTGCGCTCGATATGAGCAAGCGCGCGGCGTGTGCGTGCGCGAGTGTGCGCGTCTCTTTCGTCAGGTTCAAAAACGCTAGGAGTAACTGAAGTAGGCTACATGAGCCGTGTCCCCAGGTGACCCTTTGCATTGATGCACTACCGCCATCAGCCATTCCAGGCCACCACACTCCACTTCCTGGCCCGGATGGATTTTGGGGGGGGGGGGGAGGCTCCTGGTTGTATATTTTCCCCCTGCCCCCCGATGCACAACTCAATTTGTTTCGGAGTTCCGCAACGCAGGACCCCTCCGAGATCTCAGAGCTCCAAATCACCTCAGCTTTTGGAGGGAAAAACCCCGACGCTCCTCACACCGTCTCGCCTCTCCATTGCCCTTCCTCACCAAACAGCGGCGATAAGCAGCTCCGACGTGCACCGTGTTCCAGCCGACGCCCGGGCGGCCCTCCCCTCCCCCCCGGTTCTCCCGCGCACCCCGGCCGCTCTTCCGCCCTTATCTCCCGTCCCTCAGCAGCCCCACGCCCCCCCACCCCCACCCCACATCAGAGGAGGGACCGGCCTCCTTTGTAATGCAATCACAGCCCAGCGTCCCCCTCTGTCCCTGCTGCTCAGGGAAGATAATTCACACAGTGGTCTGCGCCGCTCGCAAGGGGGGCCTGCAAGTCTGTCTGAGGCACAAAGCACCCGGTGACAACGTGATTGCCGCTGGACCGCTGCAAACCACAGCAAGGCATTCAAATAGAGCCACACAGGGAAAAAGAGGTACACTTTACGATTATTCTTTCTGAAGAAATAAAGCAAAAAAAAAAAAAAAAATACACACTCAAAAACAAAAAACCTTCGCTAATAAAAACAGGCGGAGTGGGAAACTCGGTGTGGCATGTGTGAACAGATCTGGCTTTTGTTTACTCTTTTCATTTCTCTGGGTAGTTGTTTAATAGCGCATTTTTATGATGGCGCATAAACAGAGAGCTGGGAAGTTTCGCTGTATCTTAATCACCTAAAGGCCTTCGACCCAGCCGAGTGTTTTGCAACCGAGGGAGACGGCTTGCCCGAGCTGTTTGACTTGGGCGCTTCAGATCTGGTCATTAATAAAGATGGGACTGTCAGGATGTGTGGTGTTCTTTGTGATGCAGGTGAAGGCAGGATTACAAGGAATCCATGCCCAGGGACTCTGAACATACTGTACATTTCCACAGGTTCTCAAATAAATCACCCCTTGCCTTTCAGTGAGACAGAAGAGGGGGAAATGCAAGTTTGTTTTATTGTTGTACAACGCAATTTGCCCAGCTGCTTACATCTCAACACATTCAATGTTTTTATGCACTAAGACGCATAAATAAACATCAGGTCACGCCCTCTTTGAAGCGGTTACAGCTTCACAATAAAGGTATGCACCCATAATGCTTAGACATGCTCCAATTACTGGCA
The DNA here is from genome assembly GCA_019176425.1 of Megalops atlanticus. Classification (NCBI taxonomy): domain Eukaryota; kingdom Metazoa; phylum Chordata; class Actinopteri; order Elopiformes; family Megalopidae; genus Megalops; species Megalops atlanticus. The sequence goes on from CM032885.1 coordinate 15,152,145, forward strand.
ATGTTCCCCTGATGAAAATAAATGGGTCTAATTACAGACCATTATCATCAGATACCTTTTTAAAACACCGGCAGTGGATTTATTATGAATACAGCAGAATAAAGTTATGTGTGTTTTAGCAGCATAAACATGCCTGCTGCCACCAAGCTGCGGGAGTGAAGAGAATTAATTACACCCGTGATTGATTACAGTAGTACAGAATGCTTAATTATGTTTCATTAAGGCATTTTTGGACGGTGTTTGTTTCAGATAAAAGGGTGGCGCAGACTATGAATAAGAATTTAATTTGTACCATATTACTTTCTGGAGATACTAAAGCACTCTGGCAAATGAAGACAATAAAGCCATGTGCGGAGACAGCAAAAGCGTCTGATCCAAAGCTGCGGCAGGGAGAAAGCCGCGGAATCCGCAGCTGCGGCATTCTGAGCTCGCGCGGCGGTTTGAATGCCGCTTCCTCTCCTGGCGGGGAGGAGCGGGAGCCGGGCGGGGCGGGGGCGGCGCTCTCTCCTCACCTGGTCCTGCGGTCGGAGATCCTGGTGCAGGTGTGCTGGGGCGGGACGCTTCGCCACTTCTTAGCCTCCGTCACCATGGCCTCGGCGTCCACCAGCCCGAAGCCGTACAGGTGGCTGACTGAGGACACACCAGCACACTTCAGCAGAAGTGAAACCCTTCTTCTCACAGCTCGCTGTGCTCACAGTCATTTCATTCTACAGTGACTTATGGCTTCATCCATTGCATTACATTATTGACACTTAACAGACGCTCTTATCCAGAGCAACATACGTAGGTTACATTTTTTTAACATGTTACCCATTTATACAGCTGGATATTTACCGAGGCAATTATGGGTTCAGTACCTTTCCCAAGGGTACAACAGCAGTGCCCCGGTGGGGGATCAAACTGGCAACCTTTTGGTTACAAGTCCTGCTCCTTTCCACTATGCTACACCGCTGTTCCCCCACCCCCTGACAACAGTGACATTTTGGGTTTTGAATATGTTCTTGCATTGTTCTCACACTGTTATTGCCAAAGGCAGATTTAGGAGGGCAGCACTGCTCCTCGTTTCTGCATCACGTCCCTCGCCAGGAGTGGAAGGAGGCCATGACAGCCTGTGGCAGCGTAATAATATGCACAGGCCCCAATTAGAAAGGCAGCCATGCGCCTGCAAAAAGGGAGTTCCATTCTGTGGTGGAACCAAAGTATACATGCAGATCAAAGGAGCGGAGCACTGCGATCAAAGGAAATGCGCAAACGAGCACTGGGGCCCAATCAAGACTGTTATGAGGTTTAAATCTTCCACTGCCAGTCTGGAATCCACTTTAGGCACACAGAGTTTGGTAGCGCTCTGTGAGGCAGGGACCGACACTGTCCGCACGCCACTGACCTCTGTGTCCCGCTGCGTTGGTCTTCCAGTCGTTGGCCTTCAGGTGGGCGGGCCGTGACGTCTTCACCAGGAGGTGCTGGACGTCTCTCCAGGTTATGAGAGGACTGCAAAAAAACAGGAAGTGCTTATTTATCAATGAGGCTCAGACTGACTCTCCCCTGCTTCACCCATTCCCTAGTATTCTGACAGCAGTGGAAAATGGACTTATTAACCCTGCATTCAGAGGAAAAAAACACAGTTTACATGTGTCTGAATGCTATAAAAACCATTATGAATAAAAATGATAAATAAAAATGGTGAACGGCTCATGTGGGATTTCGAGTGATTGGGGTGGGTGGGGGGGCTGTAAACATAATGTTGCTGTGATTTGTTTTTGTTTTGTGACTGCAGAGTCATTTCATTCTGCAGGAATCCTTTTACTGTTAAACTAATTATTTTTAAGTCCCACTGGAGTAGGGCAGATGCTAAAGCGTTCAACAGCATCAACAACAATAACAATAAATCTTTGCTACCAGTAATGTGAAAAGTTCTTAGTGTCCCAGGGCTACAGCACCCCAAGCAGGGGTCAGTCGACACACCATGTTTCCTGTTCCATTTCATTCTGAAGACACTTTGTCCAATTCGGCACAATTGTTTGATGACACAGTCAAATGAATACGTGCAGAACTCCATTACCCAGGAGGGTGAGCTGTTGGCATTGAACAGATGAAAGCTTTAATTATGTCAGGCTGGAAAACAAACAAGAACTGAAGAGGCACTGTTCATACTGGCTGTGACTCCTCAGCTGACCCCTTCCGTTGCTCTAGTGCCTCTAGAGGTGAAATCCGGTTAATGCAGTAACTTCATTCAGAAAGTCAGTTGCATAAATTCTGATTTATTTTAGCTACTTGAAAAATACGTGCAAGAGTGAGGTGAAAGTCTAGATTTAATAGCAATGCCTCAAAATGTGGGAGCAATGTTATATCATCCAAATATGCTCCCAAGTCCTGCAAATTGTGATGGATACATTTCCACAAAAAGAAATAAAGCACCTTCAGCTCTGGGCTATCTTTGCTCCCTTCCCATGTTTTATGTGGGCCATTGGCTATTGATGGTTCCAGACATGGCTGCAGGGGACTTGCCCGGCAATCTGCACCAGCCAAAACATCCGATGCTGCTATGGCCCATGTGCTGTTGAGGTTACAAATCGTTTGCATTCGGAAATGTACTACCCATTCAACTTCACTTCTAATCCCAGTCACCTAGGATACCAAGTTCAGGGAAGGGTCACTGGGGAAATGAACGTATGAACATCTGACCATCCACCAGAACAGCCAGGAACTCATGCTAGGTTTTTCCACAGCACGTTCTGTCCAGTAGTTTCACCACATTCCAGTACCATAGCCACAGGCATGTTAGAACTGAACAGGACTGTGCGGAACAGCGAGCATGTAAAAAGCAGAGGTCAGTCTTATTGGGAACAGGAGAGCGATTTCTCAGCGTGTCCCCTTTCACGGTCCAAGAGCATTTGCTGTCGTTAAACCACTCCAGTGTTTTGATACGCACGAAAACCAGCGCATCACGCAAGAACTCCGATTTCATAACCAGGCCTGGAACGATGATCATCCTAATTCATTCTGCCCAGCACTAACCATGCCTGGGGGAACTGACCTCACCATGTTTACTATGCAACAAAGAGAACTGTCTATAAAATTCACCCAAAAAACTGACCGTGAAGTTCATGTTTTGATACTTTTCCCAGTTCGGGCCCCTCCGAGAGCAGATTGTTTTTTGCGATCTGAAATCCAAAGGTTTGCTTGACTTCAGAGTGCTTTGGCTGTGCCTTTGGGCCCTCCTATGCCAAAGCAGTGGTGTTAATCCCAGCGAGGGGCAGAGAGAGCTCCAAAGAACAGTGACACGGAAACACTCACTTGGCCTCCAGAGCCAGCGCGATGACCCCGGCCACCATGGGGGCGGAGACGGAGGTGCCCGTGTGCCCGTCTGTGCAGCGCTGCCGGAGGTCCGTCGTTACCTGGGGGACGGGGAGAGAGAGACATCAGCCTGACACGATCACCGTGACATGGTCAACCGAGAGGCGTCTCCATGACAACGCACCAGAGCCCCGTTCCCGATGCTTGCACAGAAGATAAATTGATTACACAGCTGAAAGTCCCAGACTTTCTGTGCTGGAGAACAAACACGTTTTGCGAGGCCCGAACTCGGCCCCCCCCCCCATACCAGCGGTAATCCTAACAGCCGCGATGAGGACCCGAGTGTTGGCGTTCTGCAACGCTGGGTAAATATTTTTTTTTGCCCCTCTCAAACAAACCAGGACACCCACAGAGCCGGAGTAAGCCACAGGCAGCGCCTGCCAGATCACAACCTGTAAATAATTACTCTGGCCTCTTAAATCGGGCGCAGCTGCGTGTCAGAACCACCAACTCGGCGGCGAGCAAACAGAACCTGCGGAACCGCTACGTGATCCCGGGCCCGATCCGCCCGCCCGCACCCCGGGAAGCCGGCATTCTGGGAAGGCGAGTGAGCACGCTTCACCTTGTGTCACTCTCACCACACCGCAGTCAGAAGAGAGGGCAGAGCGGACACTCCAGAGATGCCTCTAACCCCTTCCCTTGAAGGAACAGAGAGTTCCCTGCGCATACTTCAGGAGAAGTGAGGCTTCCTCCACTGGTGCAAACTGTATTTTAGGATGCCTCACAACTGAATTCTACTCTGAAGCCTCAAAGAGTTGAGCATGCCCCTTTTGCTGATTTGTATTGAAGCACTAGCCAGTCCAAACACTATGACCGACCTACTTCAAGTTCTCACAGTCTTTCTGATAAATATTCCTTTAAACAAACAAACAGATGGACCAGACATCCACACTGTTATTTATGTTGCATTTATTCCAGTGGAGAAAGGATACTTCTTAGCAGTGAAAAACAGCACAGAGTTGATGGATGGGAGAGGTCTGTGCCTTGGCATGGCCGGGTCATTCCTGGTTCCCTTCAGAGTGGCGTGAAAAGCAGTTAGGAGTTGGGTGATGGTGAGCAGAGGAATGTGTGTGTATGTGTGTGGGTGTATATTCTGGTGTACCGATGACCTTCAAAAGGACCACAGAGGCGTGACATCAGTACTCAACTATTTTCCGATCGTAAAACTCCCCACTGCTGTAGGTGGTGGCGAGGGTGGAGGAGCAGACCTCCAGGTACCAGGGCTTGTTGCCGTTCTCGGTGGTGCTGCTGACGGAGATGGTGTAGATGCTGTTGGTGTAGCCATCGCAGGAGCAGTGGTCCCCCTGTCGGCCGCCGTTCCCCGAGGCCCACACGAAGATGGAGCCCAGCCCTTTCCGGCCCTGCATTTCCAGGACAAAAAAAAAAAAAAAAAAAAAAAAAAAAGAGGACAGCCGGCGGCAGCGGCATGTTAAGAGGCCAGGCAGGAAGCCAGACCTCCGAAACCCCCATTGTTCCTGACTGGCGACCTCCTGGGCACCCAAGCGAGGGACATAATCGTGTCCTTTGTGCCTCTCGCATTGCTGCGCCCATTGTAACCTACTTTCTTGCATTGTCCGGCCGGCGCTTCCGGAACCTTCTCCCAGTAGCAGCGGCCGACGCTTTGCCTTCTCCCCCATTCATTCTCATGCCACATCCTTAACCTCCCCGCGCCCCACCCCTCTGCCCCAGCCTCCCACTGGGAGCATTCCTCACATTACGACTTTCAGATGCTGTTAAAACCGTTGAGCGATGTACAGTTCGCAAACAGGGCCAATACACCAATTAACACAAAACAAAACAAATTGCTACCAAGTGCTACCGAAAACGTCGGCGGAAACTTTCCAACAAACACAGATACTACGTGCGGACCTTTTTGATGCCCAGTTCGAAGGCCTGCTTGGCAAGCGGACCGGGCCCGTCCACCGTCTTGCCATCGTCGTCCGGACCCCAGCTGGCGCTGTAGATGTCGATGTAGTCCGGCCGGATGCCAAGAGACTTCGCCTCCACCACATCTGTTACATCGCCGTCCAACATCCGAATGCCTGCGAGCACAAGAGCACCGGAAAGTGCGTGTGTGTGTGTGTGTGTGCGCGCGTGTTTGTGTGTGGGGTGGTGGGGGGGAGGGGTGCTTGAGCTTGTTAAAGTATCGTAATTGCAATCAGAGATCTTTGTTACACAGCTACTGTTGGGAGCTAAAAGGTCTTCACTGAAGAATTTTAACAAATGCTGTCAGGGAGTGGGGGAGGAGTCATTTCAGAGAAGCACAATAAACTGCTGCAATTCTTTTTTATAATGTTGCTTGTTTTTTCTTTTTTGTCCACCAGCCTCTCTCACACATGCGGCGTACAGTATCTGTACTCCAAATGCACAGCACAAGGGAGCCCAAGGCAGGCCTCTTGCAGCTGTGCCCATCACAAAGCCCCCTTCCCCCCTTTCTCTGCTCCCAATTTCAAAATTAACGAGCAAGTTCCCTGAAAAGGAAAAAAAAAGCTCTGGATGAAGTTCTGAGCATTGGCCTAATTGAAATTGTTGCTCACAGTGTGTTTCGCAAAACAGTCAGCTACAGACTTGCAAATCTGTTCAAATGAATTTGATTAGTTATTTTGGACTGTGCAGGTGGCTTACTCTTCCCAATCTATTTTTGGCAAAAACCATCTGGCAGTTTATTTGATCTCCTCATACAGAAAAAAAAGCTGTTGTGCTAATGAGAGGCTAGGCCAGTTGAAGTAACAGAAACACACCTGCAGTTCCATGGTACAGGGCAATAACACTACTACACACTGCATTACTGCATCTCTGGCAAGATGCCATTGTGACTGGAATTTTGTTTTTTTTGTTTTTTGCTTTAAAAATACTGTGAATAGAAACCTGATTCAGGGCTAAACAATTCAGAACATACTGGATTTCCCTTGTTGTTTGGTTTGAAACACCTCGAGTGTTCAAACACAAAACGAGTGAGGGTTAAGGGCTGTCTACTGGGGATGCTGGGGAACATATTTTCACTGCAAATAGATTTTTAGCTTCAAAAATAAAGCCCAGTGCGTTTATAAAGAGTGTGATGGGGCCCCATATCACAGTGGTGGTGGCCGCAATCGAAACATGTACATTTTCCCTGTCATTGCAGGCGTAGACTCTATCTGGTACGCCAGAGGCTGGACTAAATTGGGCCTGTTCAAAGAGGTTACGCAGTGACATGGGCAATGATGTCACCAGGGGGAATCAACCTCAACTACATTTACTTTGGCCCCCATCCCAGGCACTTCCAGTCATTTTCTTCAGGCCACAAAACTCCACTGACTTTCCCTATTCTTACGGTAATGCCACTAAAAGCTACAACCACGGAGTTTCACAATACATGTGTGCTGCCCGCAAAAAAAAGACATCATCTGCTATGAATGTTTACCAAAAAATTTGCAAATGTTCCCAAAGTACTTCTTAAGCGACCATGAAGACAATGAGAAATGCAGAGTTTTTTGTTTGCATGATTTTTTTGTTTTCATACACAAGCACATTCAGAGCTTGACAAATCAGATTCGTTCCTTGAAAAAGTTCTGTTTCGATACAGTAGGCAGCAATTGGATTAAAGGAGTCACGCAACAGATACACAGCCTCTTTGTAACACAGACTGCAAAAATACAGAAATATACAATTTAACCATTTCATGCCTGTGTACGCCTTGGGTCTGGGGATCAAATAACAACGTGATGGAGGCAATTCAGTGCTTTAAGCTGCTTAAAAAGATTGTCTTGAATGCGTATACTCCTGCCTTAGACCTCTTTTCAATAAGAATGAGTGCACTGTAATATTCAAACCACCAAGTGCTCCAACAGTGATTGTGTTATTAAAGGGATGATAGAGAATACAGGTACACCTACTCCCACCTAACCATAAACAGTTATTACTGTGCCTGGAAATACTTGGGGATGCGCAAGCACCTGTGACAGGAGTTTGCAAAACGAATCATAAAGAGCGACAATATATAGCTCAGTGGAGCCTGTGCGAGCTGTGAATCAATAGCCTCTCTTGTAAGAGTCAAATTTCCTTTCAGCAAAGTGAGGTGAAATGATTGAGTTTACAGGTCTGCAAGACCACTGTAAGCACAGGGACCTTAGGAGCAGTGGACCAAAAGACGCTGCTATATATAGCTGGATATAGCGAAGCTTGTCACCATCATAAAAGGTGTGCTACAGGAGTGTCACTGACACCTCTAAAATTTACGAGAGTGAGGAGCGCAGCCAGCGATAAAGACAGCTTCTGGTAAAAACTCTGTGTGACCAGTGACCTTCTGAGTTGAGAAGCGGCAAAAGGTCAGAGTACTCCCTCTCCCATCTAGCCAATCTTTAGTCTGTCCCCCGCAATTCCAGTAAACCACCAAGCATTGCTTAAGCGAGGCCATTTATTAAATTGCCCTGCATAACAAATCACTATTACTGTTCAGTAAATATGTATTTGAAAACAGTCAAATTGGCTGTGGTTGCTGTGGGTATAGTGTTACTTGTATCTGGCTTGGTTTGTGACAAAGGGGTCACACCTGACAAATCATAAACAGGAGAAAGAGGGCAGATGGTGTGGGAGAGGGATGTCGGGACCAGCTAATGCAGAAAGGAAATGGTCAGTGGGATTTTTATGGTTCTGGATGGGACCAGTTTGTCCTAGTTTGGTTAGTTGCGTAGGGTTTGTCTAAGAATTCTCCCGAATCTTTGTTTTGAACTTCAACAAATCCAGGTCCTGGCATTGGCTGACGTGCTGATGGCATTCTCTAATATGTGAAAAGGGGGGAAAAAACTTCGCATTGCGAGTTTCAAAAGAACAGCTGCAAATTGAACAGAGAGAGGGAGAAAATATGCAGGGTGGGCGATATATGCTTGGATTCTCCTTTTTGATTAAAGCAGCCCCGGTCTCCATCGCGGACCCTTCCAGGGAATTAATGGTTTGTGAACGCATGAATGTACACCCACTTGCAGGGCACCACATTAGCAAGTGGGAGAGGGGGAAAAAAAAGCCCTTTCACGGTACCAGCTTCACCTCAGAGTTAACGCTGTGCACACATGCAGAATAATTCCATCTGAGGATCCTACCTCCGATCCGGGCGTTGTACGCGATGCCAACGATGCAGTGAGAGTTATTGGCCACAGCTGCGACCTCGCCCGCGCACCGCGTCCCGTGCCTGCAGAGAGGGAAGAGAAGAGCCTCACAGGCCTCTGCCCTCTACCTCGGATGCCAGCTGGTTGGTCAATATGCACCTTTCAGGACAGCGGACACACAGACGCATGCACGGTAAACAGGCTAATGTTTGTCTCCACAATGCAATCTGACCACAATGTACCTGCAATGCAATCTGAGACTTTTGCATCATAAAAGGCATGGTGTCATTTAAAACGGTCCAATCTCATTTAGTGTCTGCTAAAACAAATACTTTGTGCCATAACGCTCTGCTCCCTGGACAGTTAAACAACAATGTCCGCATGATGGTAAGGTAAAGGTTCTCCATCGCTCTCGGGCACAGTTAGTTCATAACCATGTAAGGCCTGCACACGTAGCTCTTCAAAGCCTGCCTTATCACAATATGCACTGCACCTGGTGCTGTATTTGGTACCTGGAGAGACACCACAGAGGATAATAATGAATCAAGATTTTAAAAACCCCAGATAAATCACAGGCCCTGCCACAATAAATGGCCTGCTCACCCAAGTATGTAATGAATCTAATGAATTTTTAACCATATCTGTAAAAAATAAAGAAAAAAAAGACAATGGACGTATAAAATATAGATATATAAAACCCTATTGTAAAAAGGTGAAATGGCCTTTATTTGGAGAGGGTGGAATGACAGTAGGTGGTGGGCAAAAGTGATTAGAGTGGCACCTGTTTCACTCTCCAGTTAGCCCTCAGGACCGCGGGGTTCCACACCGGGACCAATCACCTGCCCCTTTCAAAATTAATGTGCTGCCGAATGCAGACGCCACACCGCGGAATACAAAGTGTTTCATCAGATCTCGTCCCATTAGCTCTGTGCTAATGAACAGAATGTGGAAAGGGAGTGGAACTGAATGTAAAAAGCACTGCGCTAACCCCAGGCCAGGTGATTCAGAATGAGGCCTTTGCCATGGCACATCTCAGCGGGCCCTTTTCACAAACTTGGATAAAACGCTTTCTTTCTTAATGGTTTTTTTTGTGGACCCCCCCTCCTCCCCCTCTCCCCCTTCCTGGTTCCTGGCCCATATTCTCTTCCAAAGGGAAAATTATACTGCTCAACTTCAACCTTTAAAAAAAAATTAATCAGACCTTTTTGCATAATTGTCAAGCTCAAACAATCGAGACGGGGGAATAGAATAATGCTGCTTTGAAGTTCAACATGGCGCTCCATTACAATGAAGACAATGGAGGAATGCATTAAGGAACATCTGACTAGAGAGTAGTGTGGCTCATCTGAATAAATCATTTCCTATGCTAACTGTCACACTTTGAAACTTGATTTCCTCTTTATAATTGTTTGGTAAAGTAGTGTCACAGAGCAGGACTGAAAAGGGCCTTTAGTCTTCCAAACTGAGGAACCTGAATACTAAATCCAGGTTTTAATTAAATGTGAATGTGAAGGATAGTCCACTAGAACAAAATAGCATACTTAAAAACTACTTTTAATTACAAATAATGACCATAATAAAGCTACTTTACTTCATGAAAGTGAACATGATGAAAGAAATTCTTGTTCACATTTAAATCAGGCTACAATCACACTTGCGTCAAAATAACCACACAAGCGACATGATGTCATTTTTAACATTAGAACTCCAATAGCCATACTGAATGCACCCACAGCACTCACTAATCTTAAGGGCCTGAAGATGCAAAGGGGGGTCAAGTGCTGGACAAACACACACCCACCCTGACACCACAAGAAAGCAGTCCAGACATTTAATTAAAGGGATGTATTACTCAAGCGCATTGCGTCACATGACTTTTTGCACTGGCCCACTCAGGTTGACAAAAAGGCCGAGTCATTGACTGCAATGGCGACCCCGGGAACAGGGGCTTACTTGTTCTCGTTGCTTGAATCGTAGCGCGGGGTGGGGTCGTGGTCGTTCCCATTGACGTCATAGCTCGCAAGCTGATCCTGGAAAAAAAAAAAAAAACAGAGGGACGGGGAAAAAGACAAAACAAATCACTGCTGGTGCTGGGGGGAAAAAAAAAAGAAAAAAAGACAGTCCTCTGCTTTCTTCATCTTTCAGTCATATCTCATCTACTGCAGTGTTATTAGGGAACAAGCAATAAATTGGCACCAACACTGGCTATAACCTAAGACTGTAATCCAAACTGTCCAGTGAAGAAATTAAATTTATTTACAGCAAGGTTGTGTCCTTAAAATGGATGCTGTCAGACGCGATGCTGGGAGCAGTGGTGGAGTTTTCCCTTCACGCCGGCTGGCATTCTCCGGGGTCAGCGACGCCGGGAGGGGGCATTTAATGAACAGAGGGGGTGAACGGACTCACGTAGTTCTGCGCCAGGTCGGGGTGGTTCCTCTCGATCCCATCATCCAGGATGGTGACGACCACATTCTTGCCCGTGTACCCCCTCTGCCAGGCCGCCAGGATGTTCATCTCGGAGCGGCAGCGGCCGTTCCTGTCACCGCAGTGCTGGGGGAGCAGGAAGAGGGGCGGGGGTGGGGGTCAGCTTCATTGCAATGTGGCCACACTTTCATTCCTACACATTACCTACACTCTATACCCGTGTGACCTCTCAGTGGAGTCAGAACCAATGAACCACACAATAGGGCCTAGGTGAATTTAAACCTCCAATTTATTTAAAAAGAGGCAACTGATTTATTCCACGGTATGGACTTTGAACGTCCTTGAGCGTCCCATTTCAGCATCCTGGGAACTCCGGACCATCTGTGAACTAACCAGTGCTCTCGCTGGATTGCAGAAAAATGAAATTACTTTCACCTGTCACACAGAGCTGGAATTACTTTGGATAGCTTAGGGTTTATAGATGGAATCCCTCTTCAGATGAAATGGCTTACCGTCCCCCTATTACAGCAATCCTATTAGGGAAAAAAATCTGTCTGGTTTACAGGGACAACCAAAGGCACTGTAGCGTGGTCACCTCTGAGGCCACCTCTACATGCACCTTTCAACATTCAAAGTATTCATTCCAAGCTGGTGGAACTGTGAGAGAGTACAGGGTTCTCACTTCCTTGAGGGCAATGCTGTTTTATAGTCCTTAGGATCAGCGCAACAGTGATTAAGGAGTGTGTGTGTGGTGGGGGTATGTAATATAAATGTGTGCAGGTCAGGGGGGTTTGTACTGTAAGGGGGGCTGGGGGATGATGTACTGTGTACTGTAAGTGTATGTGGTGGGGGGGGTGATGTACTACAAGCGTATGTGGTGGGGGAGCCGGTGACGTCCTGCCAGTACGTGGGGGTTGGGGGGGGGGGTGTTGATGTACTAAGCGCGTTTGAGGTGGTGGTGCTTGGTGGGGGAGCGGGTGTGTTGATGTATGTGCTGCACGCCAGGGATACGCGCTAAGAGATTACAGCTGTTGGCTGCAGTCCGAGGTTTGATTCTAATCTCCAAACGAAAAACAACGGCCCGCGACTGAATGGCGTGCTGGCGCATGCAGTTATCTGTGTTCACCTCATGAGTTTCGACATTTAATGATGAGATTTCACCGGGAAAGAGACGCACAATTTGCATCCGCTTAAACTCGCTGTGGCCCACGGAAAGCACCCTCCCTCTGCCCCCCCCCTTATCAATCGCAGACCTTCTTTAGCATGAGCAGTGCCATGTGCCGCTCTGTCAAAACTCATTTTTCTCCAGCATTCAATAACCTCACATGTCTGTGGTATCACAGCCAGGCTCCCCAGGGCATGAGACGTGGTCACGAAAATAAAGAGGCTTTTTTTTTGGTGGGGGCTTTTGCCTTAGAGCTTAAATTTTCCAGGGACTGAGACCATACCACTGTGGGCCTTGCCAGGTTCCTTCTCCTATGGGTGAGTATGTTCAGAAGGCAGAGATAAAGTGTTCTGCTCAGCTGTTTGCGGTACAATTTTGCACCGGTGCGTAAAACGTGTATTTATAGCATGGATGTGTCATGTTATTAATGAGGCAAGAGACACTTTCCAACAGAATGTGAAGATTGACAGAATCCCAGCCATAAATCCTCAGACAGTTGATAATTTTCTTTCAGCATCTCTTCTTCTTAATGGGGAGTGGGGGGGGTTGGGGTTAATCCATTCAGTCGCAGATTTACTGGGTTTTGCCCCGCGCATAAAGGCCATTGCAGTCGGAACAATTTCACACATGAGTTATTATAAAAACCTCTTATCACACACTCATTTAATTAGAAAATCTGTCAGCAGGTACATTTGCGAAGGACCCGCTTTTATTAAATATTCTCGGGCCAGACGGCCGAAGCCGAGCGGGCGCTTGAGACAGAGGAAGATCAACAAACTCGGATGGCGCGTGCGTTCGGCTTGTGTTTACTCTGCTGGGAAGAGAGGAGTGCAGCCCACGGTGCTGAGAAACGGGGGGCCAATTCTCAAGAAAAAGGGCTTTTAAAAGGGAAATAATGCTCAACCACTATAAGGTACCAGCATCTAATGACTTGCATCTAATGGGCACCTGCCGCCAGCACATATTTGTGTGCACTTAAACGTGACCGTACTAAAAAGGCTGGTTACATTTACAGTCAGGTATTGCTGAAAGCGGCTTACTCTAGGTGGAGTTGGCTACCTGGAGCTGGTACTGGATGTGGACAGGGTTACATTATGGTACCGTTTACAGCTTAAGGGTTATGCGCTACATTAGGCAAAAGTAGGTGTGAACTGACAAAAGAGGAAGCGGACTAGTACAATGGCAGGTAAATCTGACATTTCCTCATCTTTTAAAGCAAATTGGCAACACTGTTCACTGCAAGAGAGAACATTTTGTTTTGGTTTTAATCACACTAGGGACTTTGCTGCATTTACTAGGTAGCTAGGCTGCATGTAAATGAAAATGGCAAAACACAGGACTAGAGCTGATTTGATGATTAAGAGAGGGGTTCTGATTTCTAACATTACAGACCATCTTTCCACCCAGCTAGCTACCCTGTGACCGGGTGCTAATTTTAGCCTGATAGCTTGCTAGCTAGCATTTGTGCTCACTGCTAGCTGTTTACCACTGTGATAGAGGTGGGTGTAAAAGGAGCGGACATCTGATGTTGTTTCTAACGCTAACAGCACCCTGAAGTAATGTAAGGAAGCACTGTTTATTTTTAGGCTGACCCGTGTCCTCTGGGGCCATCGACCTACAGGTCAATGTGGCTAATGGAAGCGCAGCTTAAGAGCACATCGCCCTGAAACCGTCATTGTAAGGGGTCAAAACGCAATGAAGAATTAAAGAACAACAAGAACAACTACAAAAACAACAACTGAAAACTGGACATTAACTTACAATATACCACATGCTTGACCACTTGGGATCGTTGAAGTGCACAAAGTTGAGGTCGTTCCTGGCGTACCGCTTCACACGCGTTTTCACCACCTGCTGCTGGGCCCACTGAACCTGAAGGGTTTTCACAGAACACAGGTGAGTGCCCGCGCCTCCAAACACACCCAGTTTGCCTCAACTCTGGACCCTGTGATGAATCTCTGTTTGGCACCTTCACACCTGGCTCCCGTCAGACATTTCTATTCCATGAGAGTACGGATGAAGACAGCCGGTTTGAAATGTAATGTAACATCCTGACACTTTTTCCTTTCAGAGTTACAGGCCTTCCCTGGGTATGTTAAACAATGCCCACTCCATCTCACTGAGATAACACACTGCAGTGTGGTATGCCGTTTTCACCATGCAGAACAGCAGATGAGGTTTATCTTAAAGTACACATTGGATTAAATGGCTGGAGACATCTCATTTAACAGGCACAGTGTGATATATTACAACTCACTTCTTCCCCACATCCCACTCGCCTTGTTAGATACATTTTTGCACAGTTCTATTAAACAGATTTATCAGTGGCTGTAAATAAAAGACAATGCTCATTTCCCTAACTGTAAAAAGTTACCCAAGCGCAAGGAACTACAAAAAAAATGCCCAGGGAGAGAATCTAATTGTAGATCACCACAAATTACTATTCTGAAGCCTCCTATATATTCCAGTGTGCTCAGAGAGCAGTTTGCTACACTCCTCTTTCCTTGCTTAAGGGATCTGGATGTACCAGGGCAGATTAATAATTGACAATGTGAATTCCTCTGCCATTAGCTTTCAAAGGCTCTTTACAGTTAACTTTTTCCCCCAACCCCAAAATAAACCTAATTTCTCTTCACAGTGTCCGCTCTCCTTTTTGGCTTCCAAGTGCAGCCCGAGCAGCTGTTTCAAAGGTACCACAGCAAAAAAAAAAAAAAAAATGCCTACCACTGTGAAAATCCATTGCGCGGATACAAAGCACTCAGAGGCTGTCTGTGTGACGAATGGTCAAGTCTGAATAATACGATGCTACTCGTATCATGTGGAGCCAAATGGTGGCTCTGGTGTTGAGCTGATCGGTTTTGTGGCAAGAGCAGGAAATAACGTTGAAGGCACCAGGTGAATCAACAGCACTGTGACACCGATAAAGGCGGTTATTGAGCATTTGGCCCAGTCTGCCATTTGTACACGTCCTGGGACGTGATCTAATCGGTGTGACTCTAGGCCAGCCCTCCGAGAGGCCTGGGGCCTGCGTTTTTTATTTCTCCTGAGATCCAAGCTGTCTAAGGGAGATAATCGTAGCATGGAGGCCAGGTTTCAGGCCAAGGAAACAGCTTGAATTTGTCTTGAACCTGCCTGAACGCTTTCTCCGACAATGTACAAAAAACAGCCTCTGTAATATTAATGTACTGAACAAGTGCCCCTGGAAACTAGACTCATTTGCACATAGTCTGCACAATTCCATTCAAAAGACACAGGATGGCATGAATGCATGGATTTCTGAATTAATCTAAGCACAGGAAAATGCAATCTGAATCTTAAGAGCAAAGACCAAAAACTCACACATTTTTACCAAACATTCTCCAGATGCATTCCTGAATATTTCCAGCAATGGAGGTACATTAATTTGAGGGCTGTTATAGGAACTTATTGAAAAGGAAGCTCATAGTGAATTAGGATCTTTAGGGAACTGGATCTTTAAGGAATGTATTTATTGTAACCCATAAGCAGACAGATGGATAAACTACTCCGCTGCATACACGAGAAATAAAAAGATCCTTTAAACATGGAAAATGAGCCAGAGGGTATCGACTGGATTCTTACCTTTGGATCCATGTGGATGAAACTGTGAGCACCCCTGGTAGAGAAGGCAGATCTTTTCACAACCTTGCTGTGATGAAAATGATAATGATCCTCCAAGTTTCCTATCTGAGCGACATGAAAACAGAATGAAAGTCACAGGAAAAAGACTCATGGGGACCATAATGCAGTCACAACAGAATCAAACATTTCACAATTAACATGATTACCCCTCTGAATAAGCCTGCTGATAAAAACCTATGATCAGCAACAACTGACCACAACATCATACACCCAACACTATTCTCTTGATTCAACAAGAGGTACAATGTAACCAGTGCCCTGTCGCCTGCAAGGTGGGGGACAAGTGACTTCCAGTTTTTACATTTGCAGGTTTGTGCACTTTCTCATTTGCCCACCAGTTTGAGCATTTTGTGTGAGATTTTGCATTCACTATCCACATGCAATACGGCATTCATAATCAAAGTGAAAGCATGTGTTATAAATGAAATATGCCTTTGTCGCCATAACTTTGCCTTGAAAAATATGTGCTGGAATCTGAGAACATGAGGTCTCTGGCAGAGAGCCCCAAAGACTTAACATTTGAATGCAGACTCCTCTTTCTCCAAGTATCTCTACTCACATCTGAGAGCTTAAAGCAGACAGAGCAATAGCTGATATTTGAGTGTTTATATGTACACACACACACACACACACACACACACACACACACACACACATACCTGTGTGTGCATGTGTGTGTGTCCATGTTTGGAAGACAACCATGGTCATAATCCTTCATTACCAGTTTTCAGTTAATGCACAAACAGTTTAAGCTTCATTTGTTCATATCGCCACTGGGACATGAAGTCAGCCTCAAACACAGGTGCACACCAGCCACAGACTGCACTAGAAATAATCAAACAATAGGCTGTGCCATTGTCCTGGCAGGGATCCCAGGACTCAATAACAGTCCCAAAGCTATTGAGGAGAAATGCATTGACACAAACATCCACTTCATTGACTGTTAACATTGTTACAGAACCCTAAAGCAACTGCATCAAATGTCCCTGGCAAATCTATCTGCTGATTGGCAGAACAAACATGCAAGCATTTTCTTTTCTTTCTTCAGTTTCTGAATAATTCAAGAAAGAGAAACTATAAAACAGAATGCACAACAAATATGCGTTCCACTTGAAACTGTAACATGTCACCAGAGGTCCCTTGCTCAAGTTTAGCGACTGACAATATGCGAGTATGTTTGAAGGGAAAAAAAGACATGGGGAATAGCTATTTATTGAAAACACAAACTTGTTAGGGAGATCAGTGGAGTAGGCTATTTACACACGCTGATTACAGCCTCACGGTAGCCCAATGAACTTTGTTGCAGACACATGAAAACGTTTTTTCAATTGGTCTGAATTAGACCCATATCACGTTCTGCTATCCCTCAGAGGTTAATGAGATAATGAGATCTCAAAATAACCTCCTTGGTAATCCACGTCCTGTGATTGCCCAATGTTGTTAATATTATGTACCCTGTATTTTGTACTTAATCGATTGTTTTGCACAAAACACGCCATATAATCGTGTTTAAAGACGTCACTGTTTCCATCCCGACTACAACAAAAGATACACACATTCTTGTCAACATGTCAGCCACTGATCCAGCGATTCGTTTGAAAAAAAAACCAAACGTAGTTTCGACATAACCTGATCGAGCAAGTAAACTCCCTTTTAATCACTGCTCTGAGCTTCAAAATGAAGTCTGAATTATTTCAAACAATGAAAACACAATGTTTTTCGCAAACACAGTAAAGAGCTATCTTCCCACGATATGATAAAACACATCGGGGCATGCTCCTCTCTACGGTAAATGACCACTGTCCCGACCTGTAACAAATTACAGAGGAATAATAATGACATGAAGTTGCAAAGATTCTCCATCTTAGAGTCTCGGATATACATAAAGTTTATCAAAGCATTTTCCAACACAAAAATCAAACGGTTATGACAGAAAATATACATACATTTGAGGAAAAACAACTGGTATTGGCAATATCTGACGTGACAGTATCATTTACATCATCTAGTACGCTTCCTTCAGAGCCGCGTTTATACATTTAATATTATCTAAGAGTGATATAAAGATATCACGCTCAAGCCACTTTCTAACAAACATCCAGAATTGCGTCAAAATAATCCTATCACACACGGGATTCGCAGAACTCGCAGCGCATTGACCAAAACAATCTGGAAATTCAAAGCGAACGATCAAAACGCTACTGCGAAAGCTTCCGATTTCAACCCAAATAATGTGTCTTACCTGCCCCAAATTAATATAGCCATATTTTGAAGCAAGTTTGTCAGCTTCCTCGCGTCCTCCTGAAATTCGCACAGCCCAGTGGTTTGTATAAACGTTTCGAGAAGGCAACGTCTGGCAGAGAACAAAAGTTAAAGATAAAAAAATAAAAACCAAATGCATGTTGTCATTGAGTTGGTTGACCCTGGTCCTGTAATATCTAGCTTTAAGGAATATACGTTACAAATAAAAATACTAAAAATACCAAAAAATATTTTAAAATAAAGTGCGAGATGCGCTTTTTTAATCTATATTAAAACAATAGTGCCAGACCTAAGTCGTTCCTAATTATACATCGTGCATCGTTCATTCACATTATCCGACTGAAGCACACGGATGAATAGATATACATTTAAATGTATAGGAAAAAAGTTGCAATGGAGAGAAGTGGCTAGGGGTGCCGTGCTAACGCTCCACTATATGTCAATACAGCAACCAATCGCAAGCCGCACCACCACTCAGCCTATAGCAGCAGAAAGTGGAAGGTAGAACTGAAGCTGGCGTCAGGCTTGCAGAGCGGAGGATCAAAGTGACTGATACAAAATCAGTCGCACACCTACAAACTCCCAACACGACCCTGGGCGAGCGGTTCTTTCGGTACAGATGTGAAAACTCGATATGGAAGGAAACCACTGCCCAACACATAACACGTTCTGACACTTTCGCTGTAATAGTGATTGTAGCCATGGATGAAGGTAGGGTATGTGCATACTTATTAATTGTGTGGGAAGCACGCCGGCCGTGCTCGTTGCAGCACACTGGCATTGTGCTAGTATTCACCGCGTTCTCTAAGGTGAGTGAGCCAGGTGTTTGATGTTCATTTGCATTGAAACACCTGTGAACTGAAAGTCTGCGTTTATATATGGCGAGACGACGAGAGACCATTTAACAGAAACAGTTTTACACCTGCAGGGAAAGCTGGTAGGTAGCTTTAATGGTTTCCCCATCCTGGAAAAAGTATTCCTTCTGGTCATACCTTGCTGGGTTACAAACAGGCCATGTAGTTCACAAAGTGAAATTTAAAATGTGTGAGCCTGATATCACGCAAAATGCATATGACTTGAACAGACTGTCAATGTTCAGCTGCTATGAGGGCTGTGTGCCTTAAGAGTTGATGGTTCGTAAGTTAGAATCACAGGTGCCAAGGTTACGGTGCTCGGCACCGCAGGGCGCTTTCACAAGTTCCCTTGCAAGTTGTTCGCATCCTGGTGCGATTACGTCACCAGCTCCAACCGAATCGAACCGCGCGTTTTCACAGTCAGACGAAGTCGGTGTGAAAGTGGCCTTATTGAAATGATGACCTATTCTGAAGGAAGTATACGAATAAATCGCATACGTTTTATCATCAGCATGGTGGTGGTGCATTGTTGAACAGCCAACAACACCTATATCATTAAATCGAAGAAATGCACATCCGAGTCACACTCGAGTTATCATCCGGACTACACGTCTCATTTTCTGTGCTTTTATGAGTGAAATGTGTGTATAATTTTTTTTAAATGAAAAATGTTCCATTCCATAAAAACAAATAAAACCAACCCAGTAAGAACATCAAAAACCATACAAAGACATTTGGATTTAGTGGCAATATATTTTGTTCTGTGCGGGTTCTTGCATCTGCTGTCAGATGGAGAAGACCCCTTGGAATGGGTGGTTGTAATACCCGTTCTCGACACTGGATGGCACTAAAGAAGATTTACAATGGCCTCAAATACACGTGGAAGATAGATTCACTTCAGTTTGTGTGGGGTGGAGTTCTGTGTGTGTGTGGTTGTGTGTGTGTTGCGGGGTGGAGCAGGGATGAGGACTGCTATGTTGTAGCTCCGTTATCTAATAAGTCTTATTTCCCTAATGCTTCTGTTCATTCTGTTCAGTTCCATTAAATCCTCTTCTTGACATTATAAATATCTTCCATCTTCCATTAAATAGTGTTTAACAAGGATATTCCCATGACCGGTTATTACACATCAGTGACATTGGCATTCCCCATTTGAGTAGCTTCAGCCATTCCATGTTTTAATACTTACAGTTGAGTGTATGGAGTGAAATTCACCTGTTAGACAATTGTCATGCTTAGAAAACCTGGAATGGCTCAAATTGCTAGGCACTGGGAGAGCAATAGTAGCACTTTGAATGGTTTTATTGGACATCTCAAATATTCACCACCCTTAAAACAAATGGATTAAAGAGGCCTATTTGGCATCTTCTTTCATTTTTTTGCATGCCAGTGGTGCTGTCTGTAATGCTAAAGAGTCAAAAAGTCATTTTTTTCAGTTATCTTTTTACCACATCTGCTGTCAGTCAAAGGGACCTAAACTGAAGTATTCAGAGGAATAGTTTGCTGGAGAGATCAGTCAGATCCAATAAGGTACAATCTCTCAGATTAATGCTTGCACAAATTAATAAGAAATGAGTGATTTGGCTTTGTCACCATACAGCGGAAGTCACAAGTTACTTATCTCATATCTTGTATTGCATAGTGAGTATGTACTAAACGCCAAAGAAATGATCCATTGAGCACAAGCGACACTTTTTCCGTTCTTGCATAAACATTGACTTTGCTCCACACGTTGCCTACTACAAAGATGATTCATCTGTGACGCCAGCAGAGGTGTAGATGAGATTGCTTTCAGCTGCAATAAAGTCAAAGCCATTTAAGGGTGACAAGTGTTGTCTTTAGAGGAAGGGCATTTCAATTCATATAATGTGCAGACCTCCGTTAAACTTCATAAAGTGAACTTGAGATACTTTTGCTGTCTTTGCAGTGGCTTGTGGCCACTTCAAAAAGACTTTGATCAGACCTGACACCTTCAAACCCTAATCTTAAACATTCCACCATGTAGACAAAGTCATTCCAATCATGGAGATGATATAATTCACACATGGCCATTACCGAACATAAATGCAAGCCTGGGCCAGATATTTTATACTTTTAATATATCTTTTCATGAAGCAGTCATTTGTTTGTGAGTGAAAATATCAATAATAAATGTCACTTTACCCAAACCCACTCTTACCATAGTCCAGTTCTAGAATCCAGGTTGCACCATTTCACACACATTTACCTTGTATTAAAACACTGATTCTCCATCTCATAATAGACATTTGCCCTTACCATCTGTGTGCCTGCTCTTTCTCTGGGGTAAAATGCTGTGAAGATTTCCTTCACACCTCTTAAATGAGTATGTGATTCAAACCTTAATTATGCTTATTGTTTTCCTTAGTTAGAAAGCATTTACATTTGTGAGTCACTGGCACTGAGCATACGTGTCTGACAACTGTAATATATGTCTTACTCAGGGGGAGTGTAGGTGAAGAATGAGAATTGATTTAACTTGAACTGATTTGATCCTGGGCTACAGAGAGGAGTCACACATGAAATAAACCAGAGTTACTGAAGGTCTGTGGCTGAGAGAGGCACTGTTGGCTGGAAATGTATGGTTTGATTTCTTTTTTATGTAAAATGTGTCATTTCAAGACACACAGAGGAGAACAGGTCTTGGTTTTATGAATGATTGTCATTATCAATATTAGAGGAATAAGTATAGGCTGAGGGAGATGCAGCAAAGGCTAGTTTAGAGCAACTCCAACCATGTGGATTTGAATTGAACTATTGAGTATATTGAAATATTTCATGAAAGTTGGGGATGGGAGGTCAGATACGTCATTCAAATGATTAAGATGGATTGCATGCAAAGCAACTAGGAGAATTGGCACCTTCATGCAGGAGCGGTGGTTTTGTTTCTCCAGTGTCCTTGGAGAGCCAATGGGCAGCCTGGGGCCCCGGGGAAGAACAAGCCCCTCAGTGTGTGACCACGGGGTGTCCGCATGCTCTCACGCACATGGGCCTCTTCTCCAGTTTTGCCACACTTGCTAGGGTCAAAGGTCATCCTCCACACTTTACCACACCACACCCAAGCAACAGAGAGAGGACTTGCAGGAACGTCCCGCTTTGCTGTGGACATCAAGGCAGGATAGAGTCTCCCTTTCCCTCCTCTTCCTCCCCATCAGTTACCATCCACGCCTCCGTCATGAGGTGGAGTGTTCTTGTGCGTTGTGTGTGATTCATTCCAAAGAACATGCATGTCATCTGAGAATGAATCATTGTGCATCTGAATAAACTAATTTGGAAGAGAGATAATAAAGCTCCTGGGAAAAGATTAAATCACCCCGCCCCGGGCTCCAGACACTTGACTGTGTGACGTGTTTGCCGCTGTGCCAAAACAGCTGAGCCTCTAAAAGCATAGCAGCAGATTTAACCTGGGGAAAGAGTAAAGCTTCTATAATCTGAATTTTTGTTTTCCTTTTAAGACTGGTTGGCGCTGAGTGAGATTGAAGGTTCTCAGGGGCTACATTTTTAACGCGGCTCGATCAAGCGTGGAAGACTTGATCTTAGTTGTTGCTCAGGGTGTGCTGTTTGTTTGGAATGAAATATTGCCCCAGCTTTCAACACTGGTTGCTAACGTACGGAGCTTATCTCGAAGTAAAAATGAGCATAAAGCCAGCTAAAGCTAGTTTTCATCTATAAAGTTTCACTTTTGCCCACGCTGCGGAGGCAATAATAAAACCGAGATTAAAATGTGTTTATGTCTGTACGTGGTGCAGGTGTAAACACTTCCATCAGTTTGTGCTACCTCGCTGGCTCACCGGGGTGCATGAACTGACAGACAATCTGTAGCTCACCATAAAGTTCAGCAACGCTCAGGAGACTTTTGCTGGATAAAACAATTTTCACTGGTTAAAAACAACAATAAAAATTTAACCAATGAGGATTAGTTCATCTAACATAAAGTCCCTGAGTGTTACTGAACTACACGGTACGTTGCAAAAACACATTCATCAACAGGAATGGCTTTGTGCAGTACATACACAACAGTGTGTTATAGTGGTAAGAACATGGCTTATACCCCAAAGCTATTTGCCAGTGGGGCACTGCTATTATATCCTTAGAGCAAGATACTTAACCCTGATTGCTTCAGTAAATATCCAGCTGTATAAATGGATAACATGTAAAAACTGAATGTAAGTTGCTCTGGAGAAGAATAATGCATGCAATGTTTGTGATTCTCAGATAGGAGTTGAAACGTGTAAACGATTATCAAAGGATAACAAATCAGCATGTTGACACTAAGTCCAGATTGCAATGCATACAACAAAGTGAACCACTTTATTTTATTGTTTTGAGGAGTACACAGCAAGTTTTGACATGTGTGTGTGATTGACTATGGTTAGGTGTGTACATTCGCTTAATGCCAAGAAAATAATGTACACCTGAATGCAGTGCAGATTTTATCCATTTCACTTGGCAGCCTTGTGTTTCAGCATTTGTCTACATGCCCAGCAGGCTTAAGGATGCCTTTTTGAAGTTTGCAGGTGTTTCCATGTTATAGTACATTGATCCATGTAATATTGCACTTGTTTAGACTTCTGGAGGCCCAAGAATACACGCATATGTACAAATCTATTTTAGCCTTTTCTTCATTGTATTTGTGGAATGAGCTACTATTAGCTATTGCATTGGTTTGATATGCGTCCCTGCAGGTAGCATTCGAGAAATAATCCAATTGTCCCAGGTGCAGCCACACACTGCCATGAGAAACCCCCATGTGAATTTGTGATCATACAGTACGGTTTATTGCTGATTTCTAGCACAAATGAGGAGTTTCTGCAGTAGTCCTACCAATGGTAAATCAGTTCCAGTTAACACTGGAGCTTTTTTCAGATAGAAGCTTAGATGTAGCCAATTCAACAGTTTATGTTACAATATGTCACATGACTTAATTTAATCTGAAATATGATTTCACATGAATCTCTTAAGGTGAAGAAAATATACAAATTTAATATGTCAAAAGTAATTAGACATATCATTTTAATTAAAGCACATGTTCCTGGCAAATTTGACAGCAATATGACAGTGCTGCCACCTTCTGGCAGTAATATTTGGAGGACAATCAAAAGGTTAAGAAAAAGATCACAGTTTGATGGCTTTAGTTAATGAGCTTTTTGCTCAAGAAACCTTGAATGCTATCTCAGAACCACAAAACATAAACTCAAACAATGCATAATTAAAACAATGAACTCCAATTTATTCAGCAGTAGCATTTACCTTGCAGTTCCACTGGCATCAGAGGTAATTATCTTGATTATACAGATGTACTTGTGCTGCGGCCGAGATGGGCTTTGTGGAATTAATCTTGAGCGATAAATATTGCGGCGCGCCATGGAATTATACTTTCTATGAAATGCTGAGGTAATCCACTCTAGCTTCCCAATCTCTTATTCACTTTTGTATCCAAATTGCATAATTATGAGATACATTCGCTTCGGTTCGCTCCATGGTGCATTAACAGTAGAGTGTGCGCCGTGAGGCCTGTTCAGTAATCGCTGGGTGCATGTGCGCTGGCAACACATGTATCAGAGGCGCCCACAAGAGTTTGTTGTGTGCATGTAGGAGGAAGCGGCGGACTTTAAATTGCTTCACACTTCTCAAAGGCAGAACGGCATTCCTCTGATTACTGGTTTAATTTGCTTTCGCCACGTACCGCACGGACTCGGGACCGACCCGGATCTCATTTCTGTTATGCTCCTCCGCTGACTTTAAATATCCCATTTCAGGAGGATTAGCCCTTAATGAAGTCGAAGCAAGCTGCTCGGCCTATCAGGACGCTGGAGAGCTTTTCTACAAGTTAATTAACTCTCCAACAGGAGCACCGGATCAATAGGAAGCGTCGCGCAAGGTCAATCAATGATAATAACCGAGCTGGATTTGGAGGAGCTCGTTTTGTAAAAGTGCCAGCTGTCCTGAGTCAACCCCCTCCTTTGTACATTCTATTTGTACTGCTCCCTGCTAAGTTCTGTATATTAAGTGCATCTTGACAAAGGAGTGAAGTGATACAAGCAAAATATCGATGCTGCGGGTATATGGCGGGGACCCGCAAACGGATTTTGCTCTAATGGGGGCTGCCTGAATTCCTTTTGGCCTCTGATTCTTTGCTCAGTAGGGCACGGGGACATGCTGGTAAAACAGAGAGCCTTTGGAGAAAATTTAAAGGTGAGTCAAGCCCGTGGGTTTGAAAGCAGTTCAAAGAGGTCGCTTAGAGGTCGTCATAGGAACGCAGCCAGAATAAATGAATATGGCAGCACTAATGCACTCAGGACAGGGCTCCCCTGGGTTATCTGCAACTTCACCACCCTGGATTGATTTTTCTACCGCTACATGATACTGTATTAGCACACCATTCCTGCAGAGTGCAGAGCCCAATCATAATCATTTCCACTGTGGGTTTCTGAAATACCTGTGTGCAGCTGACAGCTTCCATAAGGGCAATGCCCTTCAAACTTTAGGCGGTATTCAATCTTAAAGTCTTCATCAAAGTACGTTCATTTAACTTTTTACTCAGGATCAGTATCAAACTCATTAAGGAGATTTTAAATGAATCTTGCCTCACCTTGCTAGCTCAATCACATGTCTGCTTACAGCTTTAGGTTTTTCATATTGCAGCTTTTAACTGGGGCATGAGATCTCGAGGAATAAAGGTTAATCATTTATATTGACTCAGTCCTGGAGAATTTCTTCTGAGATTTAATACTATTGGAATAACTTCATTTTGAAAGGGGCAGTCCCCAAATGTGCAGGAGCCTGAGAAAGCTATTATGAGTGTATTGATATATTTCCATTGCAGTGCTCAGTGCAGCACAGGTCACACAGATATTTTTTGATTACTGTTGTGTTATACCAACAGCAATCATAGCGACAGACCCGAACTGTGTTCTCTCTCAATGCCTGTCCATGCATTCTCTACAGAAGTTCAATAGTCATACTGTGTATGTACAACTGGTTGTGAATGTGGATACAGTGTACACAGTGTGCAGATAAAGGTTGGAAACACTTAAGGTGTGTTCAGGGTGGCTGATGTGGCAGGACAACTGTTTCCATGTCCTACTTTTCAGTGAGCAAAGACACTCCTTCCCTGAATCTTGACTGAAAGCTTGACATTATATCCACTTCTGAAGAAAATATCTATACTACATATATGACAAACCTGCCAATGCCACAAAATGTAAACCAAGAGACTTCAAGGAAATGCTGTCCGACGGCTACAAACCACAATGTACACTGCAGGATTGGCTCCAACAATGAAGAAAGATACCTATATATGCCGTGTGAAAATAAGAGAGTCAGAGCACCAGAGCACTAAGAGAGGCTTGTTTAGTGGGTTCAATGGACTCGGCCCATGCTAATCTCCCACATTCTCTAGGTTTGGACCACTTAGGTCTACTTATGGAGCCACAGCAGGTGAAGGAATACGATCAATCTTAAAATTCTGAAATATGTAGTTACAGAAATGCACTGCACAGCGTAAGGTTCCTCTCATGAATGGACCTACAGTATATTCAGCTCAGAGTGAGGAAAATTCAACGATCTGCTTGTTTATGCCAAAAACAACTTAATATAAGCAGAATGATGCCTAAAAGAGCACCATTTTAATCACACAGAAACATATAAGGGCCTAAAAATACACGCATATGTAACATTTGAGGCCATTCATCTGCTGTTGATTTAGACAGCAGAACATATTTCTGAAAGCCTTGGCTTCAGATGTTTGGTATGTACATTTGGATGTTGGTGTTTATGTGGTGCACTATATGTATCTTTCCAATGGAGACCTTGTATGTTATTTCGAATAAGAAAATCCACCATATGTATAATAATTATTAACAGAGGGGAAATACTTTGGTATTACCTCAAGATGTTCCACTGTAGCATCTGCATCACCTTAACAGGGTTTTATGTCCCTTCAAATTACAGCAGATATTAGATACCACATGACTAGCATCAAAATTAACACTTTACACAAAACTTAATTTAGAACATGCCATCAAAATGTCCATACATTTTTCAACCCCCATCTACAATGTTTTGTCCAGTACGTTTCCTGTCTTCATGACTAATTATTACTTTGTCCCTCACAGTTAGTGTTTGTGTCTGTTTAAACAAGTTGTGGGAATATTGGAGATAGAAATTCTTCCTAATTCAGGACACATACAGGCCATGTAAGTCTGGGGATCTAAAAGCTTATAAAGAAGGGAGAATGATCAAATGTTTATTCATAGGTGAGCAATCAACCTTCATTCATAATTTAATTGTGCCATTGGCAGGGGATGGGCTGATAAATATTTGCTTTGAAATATGTGTTTCTTTTTGGTAATATTCAGTGCAAGGACCTCATGAAATAAATACACCCACTGACACACACACACACACACACATACACGCAGACATGCATAAATATTGCATGATGTTTGGCATTTGCGTAGATTGTTCTGTCAGAAGTGGCGGTGGCAGCACTGATTCTCATCGATTCAAAAGCCCGCAGACCCCGTAAGCCACATGACAACGCAATTACAGCAGCTGCCAATGACGGTCACACGGCGCATCTCAATGACGCCCGCCTTTGATTCCAAGATAAAACGGCAGAATCTGAAGTCACTCACAAGGTAGGGAAAGGACACGACACAGAAGCATGCGTGCGGAATGCAGATACGAGAGAGCAATACGAAGCAGAGTGAGTATCAACACCGTACATCACCTCACTGAGGAGAACAAACAACCTGTAAAAGATTTAGGCCGCTTTGAATTTTCCACACAGGGAAGTTGTTTTAAAGGAGCAGATTCCTTTCTAAAGAGTGTAATGGAAAACAGGAGGGAAGCATGGAAATATGTCATGTGATTTATAACAGTTATAAAGTCAATAATAGGGGAAATATGAATGCTTGTTCATCCAGTATTAAGTTTGCATGACCACTTTGCTATCAAGTCACACATATACACACACATATATAATAATGCAATTGAAACATTTCTGAGTCTATAAAATAATAAAATAAAATATAATACTTAGCATTGACAACAACATCCAGCAACCAAGATCAATTAATCCCTTTTCATTGTATTCCAGAAGCTTTTTGTTGAGGGCAGCAACTTTCAAAGCATAGATATGGTATGGCATAAAATACCCCTTCTGTATCTGGATAGAGAGTCCGGAATCTCAGCAGAGTCCTTTATGGTTCCACACCCCAGATGCATCAACGAAAATATAGTATCTGTCACCACTCTCTTTGGAATGCATCATTGGAATATAGGGTCATTCTTCAAATGGTGCTATTAGAATAATGTGATACCAGAACCCTGTTACCACCTAACTAATCCACAGGTAGTTTTAGTGTTTAAGCACTGCATTATACTCTGGGTCTGTGGTGTGTGTGTGAGCAAGGGAACTTATGTCAATTACAATGTTAATCTCTTGCTACAGTCATTTCCCCAGAACTTCTGACTTCCCATATGTTTGTGTCTAGTTTAACTAAATGTCCACACTTTCAGGACTTTAGACTCTAGTGTTTTTTCTGTCTCAGTTAATCAATAATGCAATCAATCAATCAATCTTAAACTCTTTGAACAAGCTTTGCCACAGAACAAATTGCAGAGAAGGAACATATAAGAGATTCACATAACTGTTTATGGCCCAATCAATTTTGGGTTCTGAAGTGGAAAATGAAAAAACAGGAATATCTCGTTTTGGTATTTGAGATTTTAAACTCAAAAAAAAAAAAAAAAACAAGATGGGTTACCGGGTTACTTGTTCTATTTTGAATGTTTTCCACTTATATGTAAATTGAAACTCACACTGTTCCTTTTTACTTCTATGTTGCAAAATAAACATCATGTATTAGAAGACAGCACAAATGTTCATTTTTCTGATCGCTGGGTGGTGCTGACCATGCTGGAGCGTACAGAAGCTCCACCCTAGCTTCACTGACTCATCCAGTGCACTATGACACTAACTTTGTCATTTAAAATCAGTGCAGTTCTGACACAGATTCACTGTAGATGAAAGATTCAGTATTTTCCCTTCAGAACATGTCTTTTTTAATGAAAAAATAACACTGGGAGCTAAAGATAAGCAGTTTTATTATTTTAACGCCGGTGTCTGAAGTAACTAACCCAGTTAGCTAATGTTAGCCTACATGTCAAGGGGCTAGAGTACCTTAATTGTAAAATCATTAATATTATTACATTTTCATAAATTAAAATGTATTATAATGAGTATTTATCCACTCCGCCTTTAAACATATGTGTTTGTGACATACTGCTATTACGGTAAATGTCCTGTGTATTGTTAGTATACATGTCCAATTTTCCTTACTCAGGCGTACCCATAATGTAGTGAGGTTATAATTAGCTAAGGGTCCCTTTTAAGAGTCAAGAATAAAAGTTCCTGACATGTCAGCTTTACATTTTTGTGCACCAGTATTTTGTAGCTGATATACTTATTTTGGGTACTAGTATTTTTGCCAGGTATTTTAATATTCTATGTATGTCAGCCAGTGAGAATATTATTAAACAACAATATCAATGTAATACGTGAAGTATATTTTGCAACCTAGAGGTGAAACAAAAAGAAACAGCTTGAGCGTCGATTTTGCTATGAGTGGCAAACTTTCAGAATGGAACAAGTGATATGTTTTCTTTTTTTTTTTAACCTTTTTTTTAACCTAAAATCACAAAAACTAGAAAATGAAACTGTTTCCCATTTTTCTTTTTCCATTTTGCATCCCAGATTTATTGGATGTTATATACGCAGACCATTTATGACCTAATGTGGCCTTACAGGCAAATTCAAGATAAATGAATAAAATCAATAAAACTACCCTTGTGAAGCGCTGTGATTGGAACCAAAACCAGCACACAGAGAAATGAATCTGGGTAACCCTGATGTAATACATGGATGACTAAAATAGGCACAGGAGGACTACTGGAAAAACTGTTGCGGTGTAACGTGTCTGTCAGTGAGAGAGGGTTGGCTGTTTCAGGCTCATCACAGTCAGCCATGAAGGGCCAGGTCAATAATATTACTGTTTACCTGTAGGTGGCGCTTCACAGCTGTTGTTCACATCCTCCTACAGGACAAAGAGAGGAAAGGCATTCTTTCAGATCATGGGTGTGGGCTTTTGTTTTGTTACATCAAGGGGAAACTGGCAAAGCTCTACTGATGTATAGTGATGACTAGGGTGGGAGGGGCTATAGCCAAAGGCTAGCGATGTAATTAAAGCGCAGAAAAGGTTTTATAATAAATTTTACAGTATTATAATATCAGTGTTTTTGTCTACATTTTAGAGAGCTGTTGTAAGCCTTGTCAGATAGGTCAAATTTTGGTTCTAATTTGGTTCTTCACAAATGATCAACTTAAAAATTTTCTCTACTTACTCTACCTCAATTACATATCCTTATTTTAAAAGTAATACAAAATAACTCTAAACTGGTTTAAACATCCAACATGTACCTGTATACACATGTACAGGTACAGTAACATTAAGAATTTGGGAATTTTCTAGGTATACTCAGACCATCCTATAAATCCAGCTGTCTCTGTAAGGTCTGTCAGACTGATGCAAATTCCTTCAGCTTTTAAGGCCTGCTGCAGTTTCAGAAGGTGAGCATCTACAGAAATGTCTAAACCTTTGCTGGTTTAAAGTAACCTTGAGTGTTTGTGAAGATATGCACCTGGCCATTTACAAGGAAACAGGGCTTTTTTTAAAGCAGACCCACAGTCAGATGAGATCTGTGGCCTTTCTGAAGTACTGTGTGGCCTCTCTGCAGGTGTTTATTAATACACACGCACAGCATGAGGCCGTGGCGCCCATGTAGCCCATTTTTACTTTCTGCATTAACGTGAACAATTTTTTTGTGTCAGCGAGAGGCAGAATGGTAATTAGTTTGCATGCTGTTTTTCTCTCTTTATTCATCACTGAAGTTTCCTCTGCGGTTTATGTCTCAGGCATAATTAAGTTCCTACCACTCTTCTACAATTTCCCATGTTAAACTCAAGAGACATGATCTATAGAGATGATTTCATTTTTCTCTGTAAGAATATCACTGAACCACAGTATGATAGTGAGCAAAAGATTAGTCCTACTGATGTGTTATTCTATTTACAGATATACAGAATTTGGGTTTTGATTACCTGTTTTCAGCATGAATTACAATGTTTAATGATTCATCAATGACTCTTGTTTGTTTAGAGTGATTTTAAGTATTGCATATGTGATTGGACTTAGGTAATGAAGTGATTACAAAAAGCTCTGAGAAGACATGTTACATGTTATCCATTTATACAGCTGGATATTTACTGAGACAATTCAGGGT
Organism: Megalops atlanticus; assembly: GCA_019176425.1. Classification (NCBI taxonomy): domain Eukaryota; kingdom Metazoa; phylum Chordata; class Actinopteri; order Elopiformes; family Megalopidae; genus Megalops; species Megalops atlanticus. Next base: position 15,183,314 of record CM032885.1, read on the forward strand.
TAGTTGCCTTGCCCAAGGGTACAACAGCAGTGCCCCAACGGGGAATCGACTCAACAACCTTTTGGTTATGAGCCCTGTGCCTTACCACTATGCTACACTGCCGCCCCCAAGCAACAGTATTAAAAATAGATTGCATTTGTACAGCAGCTTTCAAACTACTTGGGCAAGGGGATAGGATGGGCGGGGCTGACTCACCACAACCACCAACAGAAGCATAACCTGACAGATGCATGGTGCAAGTTTTGCAGCAGGAACACTCAACACACATTATCTGTGGTGGACAGGGAGGGGTGTATTTCCCCAGCCAAACTGTCAGTTATACTGTATGTCTTTCAGTAACTCAATAAGCTTCATAACCAAATAGTAATTAAAAAAACAGATTTCTTTAGAAACATTCTAAATACTTGGTGCATGAGAGCAAGAGAATTCTCTACGTTGTGATGTGACTTGCCTCCAATAAACAGACAAAAAACATATGCTGGTTTTATCATGACTTGATTTTAAAAATCAACTTGCTTCAACACCTACATTTTTCTTCTGGAGTCATACCAGATGACAAGTTGCTGTCACTAATAAAGTGGTGTCTCTTTTCAGTTTCAGACTTTTTTCTGTGTGGTGAACCACTGAGGGGGAAGTTCATTTGCCCACAGCATGTGAACCATTTTAACCCTTTGTGTGAATGCATCACATCCATTGAGATTCCACAACAGAGTGTAATTATTACATCTAATCAGGTAAGCAGTAAAAAGAGCAAGCAGTCATTTAAGCCATAGAGCATCCCTTAAGTCCTCCATGTAGTTACACCCTCATGAACACTGAATGGAAATTACACACATTTTCTTTGCACAGTGGAACACCCCACCCTACACAAATACACTTTCATTAACCGTAAATAGCTTTTTTTTTTCAAATCTATCAGCAACTTGCCAAAAACATACATATTTTTGCATCCATCGTGCATGACATTAAAAAAATCAGCCCACTTTTCACTTTAAGAGGAAGCACCCTCCTCCAGGTTCTCGTTTGCTCTTTCGTAGTTAAGTGTTGTGACACAGAACGTCCCCAGTCTCCGGAGCAATAAAAAGCTAACCCCGCCTTTCAGGAAGTCCTTTACTGCAGCTAATTTTTGCAATATCATTAGTGTATGAGCAGTCATATGTTGTTGTGCGGTATATGATCATCTTAAATAACTGTGGTTTCTCAACAACATAAAATAATTTAGCAAAGAACACTAGCAAAGAACACTAGCAAAGAACTATTGTATCTCTGACTCAGATGTACCACTGTCTGATTATGTGGGCTTTGCTCTTTGTAACATGCCTCAAGATTTAACTAACACTAATGATACCTGTGTTCAAATTTGGATGGTTACATCTGCTTCATGTCTGTGATGCTGTACTTTAAACTATTGTGGAAATTCCAGAGGAAGTCAATGTTTTGGTCTGTGAGGGTGAGATGTCTGTATTCAAAGTCACTCAGACAGGCAAAACAGAACCTGAAGGTCAACCTGTTCTTAAACTGATCAATACAGAATCATTGAATTTGTGCGGATCGACAATCTCTTTTCAAATCCAAGAAGTCTTAACAGGGTCCAAGAAGACTTCTACACGTCCACGTACTACTGAGTAAAACTGAATTAGTCTCTAGTGTTCTACACCAGAATATGTCACTGCAGCATCAATTAGGTAAAGCTGAAAATATAACCTACACCGAAAAAATTCACAAAACGTAAACTCAGCAGGATGTTAGATGTGTCATTTCAATCCCACAATCAATTGTTTTTGTTCATTTCAAACAGAATACAACATTTACAAGATAGAATACACTGAATTTTACCACCAGCCTAATTCATGTATGTCAAAATGGTGTTTTCTGTCATTTGTAAAAAAAAATCTCCTTAGACCTGTTGATACATATGACTGTCAATCATCACTGAACAATGCCAGCATTGGTAAAGAACCAATTTCACACTTCTCTCAATTCTCAAAACATAAAAATAGCCAGTAATCTTTCCAGTAGTGTTGCTGTAAAAGGCAATGGGCTTCATATCTGACGCACATTGTCTGGATTCTGGAGGTACTACCGTATATGTAGTTACATTTGAAAGTCAGGCAATTTTATGTTCCAAAGTTTCACACAAAATGAGGCCACGAAGGCGAGAAAAGTTAAAACATATGTCTGGTTCTTATGTACAATGTTTTTTGGTCAATGTGTATAGTAAGAATGATAATACCTCACGGATTATACTTTGTTTGCAGTACAGTACTGCCAACGTATTAATACCATTCTGTACAGAACAGGCTTCTGCCCATTCACCAGAATTACTCCAGTGTCGTTACTTAAAAGCTGGAGGTGTGTGTACTGTGAAGACTCGGTTACACGTCGCATATTTTTTACAATTCTATAAGAAAGACGAAGCAAACCCTTCTAACTTGCCACTTTCACTTTGTATCCTTCACAATTAAAGCTGTATTAAGTCGCGCTCAAACGTGATAATAAACAAACGGCCTACGTCATGGATGAAGCGTAAACAGTTTTGAAAGGTGTCAGTGGACATTGTTTAGTTCTTCTAACGTTGGTCAGAGATTCGATTGTCACCGTCACCAGTGAGGATGCAGCCTCTATGCTGCTGCCGGTGGCCGCATTCAGTGTTTCGCGTTCTGAAGTTCAGCGACTTGTACTCACAGCATCAAATAAAGTTGAGAAGGACTTATTGGTGTAGTGCTCCATGTACTTTATTCAAGGCGGTCTACCGAGAGCAACAAATATTTTTTTGAAATCCAGCCACCCGTCCATCATTGCGGCAAGTTGACCTCCAAGATTCACTTCCATCTAAGAGATAGTTGTCTGCTTGCGGAGGCTTACTGGGACTTACCGGAAACCAAACTTTAGAAAAAATTGTTTCGTAGCACTGAGTCAAAAGAGGAAAAAGAAGACAAGAAACACCAGGGTTGAAACTTTTGCAGTTCCTATTTTGCCCATCCTCGCGTCATGGTGGATATGAGAAAGTGGACGGCTGACAGAAGAAAACTATTTTCATGTTATAAAAGATAAATCCGTCATCGCGTGTTTTCGTACAGACATAACGGATCTTAGTTTTTTCTTATCATGGAAGATGTGAGTATGACTTGCAATGGGCAGAGTTTTGGTACGGTCCAAGTTGCTTTCGCTGTTTACGTTCACATCTTAATGTTTATGTACATAAAGGATGCGCATATTTGTATAACTGGGCAGAAGACATTCTTATACGTATTACGGTGTCAAATAAATACTGTCTCAACTTTCTACTGAGATGCCATTAGTAGGCTACTCAGTGAGTCACGAATCACAAAGTTTTTCATTTCAAATCAAAGCCGGGTACCAACTAACAGACTAAATATTATTTGTAATTTTGATAGATTATAGTTTAAAAACGAAAAAGTTACGTGACCGATGTCAGTGTTTTAGCCTGCCCTGGGAGATGGCTTCGCTATCTTGCTGGTTCGATGCTGATTGTATATCGTTTGATTATAACTTTTTGCCTTGAAATAATAACAAATAAGTTTTATAAAGGCTCTCACTTTAAGCGTTTCCATGGTAACTGAATGACACCCATTTTTATTTAACATTTGAGGAGACTGCGTTACTATTTTGTCATTGTGTTTTGGATAAATATGAATTTTTAAAAGGCATAGTAGGAGATTACTAGACGACCCGTGCTTTCCGGCCTGTCTGTGCTTTGTAATATCACAAACAGCTGTAGAACTGAGCTCTTACGCACCTGCCAACCTGCAAGCCCCGTCAGCTCTGCTGCTTTGCAGTTTAAAGAGCTACCAACCCAGTCCATTTCGGACCAAATGACGTGCCTCCAGCCGGCTCTTCAGTGACCATGGTGATGCATGAAGAAAACATAGGAGGGGCTGCGTTTGTAATGCAAACATTGTGCAACGACCCACGACTTTAAACACGTCCATGTGCTTGAAAAATTAAGCTCGTCTTATTAACTCGTAGCGAATTGAATGACATGATACCACCACCATCAGTGATGATTTCATATAGCTTTGCGCATTTGGCATTGTTTTCACGATTACATAAACCTAGACGAAATGACTGTAACCTGCTATCCAGTTTGTGAGATTTTAACGGTTTGGGCAGTTCCATTAAATTTCGCGCTTAGATGTGACTTGCCACGGTAGTATTAAGGCCAAGCTTCAATGGAGTAGTTAAAAGCGAAAGTTTATTAATCTTCCGTTAGAACTATTGTTTAAGCGAAGAGAGGGAATAATTCCAGGAACTATAACATAAAACAGGAACTAATACAAGTCAGTGACAGTAAATTGCCATGTTATTATTACAACCATGGACATGGCTCTGTGGGGTTATGATTTATAGCGAAACGTTACTAATGCGCCCTATTTCGTTTGTTTGAGAATGGTTCTGTACCAAACATGTTTAGATGTTGCTTAATTGGAATTTACCGTCCGTATCTGTGTTTCCTGTGCGAATTTCGTTCTGTCTTTTCAAGTTTATGACTGTTAATGTAAAATCAAGTAGTGGAACTATTCACTTACGCGTTGATACTCACACTCATTACTTACTACACACACAGGCTAATGCAATTGTGCAAGTGTCTCCAGAAATGCAATTTCGTAAAATGTGCCCATTTTGCCATTCCTTATCGTGCTGAATACAATGTCCTCAGATCCCCTTAAATTTGGTTTGAATATGTCATAAGTAATAGTGTAGATGCTGTTGCTGTTAGCGCTATAGTACAGATTACTGACTGGTAATGTGGCACTCTTCCACTTCACACTTAATGTTTCAGCTTTTTGCCTTAATTAGAATGGTCTTTATCGTCACATTATTTCCGCAGCCTCTAAATCTGTAGTCGGCACGTTTAAGGAGAGGGGAATCCACTGTCAAGGATGGCGTGCCAAAAAGTTAAAAAAAAAAAAAAAAAAAAGATTTCCCAGTATATAAAAACGTGTTTTCTGATCTTTAGTGTTGTTCATTTATTTGGATCAGCCACAGAGAGTGAATGAATTTGAAAGGAATTCACAGCCCCAGTTGCACAGTGGTGGAAGGAAAGTTGGCCTGTAAAGTGCTGTGGAAGACATGCCTGCCATTACACTATTTCAGAGTTAGGCTGTGTAGTGTGGGGTGGGTACACCTGTGGGTAGGGAGTGTATTAAATGGAGACACCCACAGCAAGGTAGAGTTCCCATTTTACCCATCCAGCTGTTTTAGTTCTGTGAGTGTATGTGTATGTGTGTTCGTAACCAAATCATATCTTTGGTTTCCTCTCATGCTCATGCACAGGCACCTAGTTACTACCTCTTTTGCCTTTTTTATTGATTTGGCCCACTCTCTTTTGTACACAGTTTCACTGAAAGCTCTTGCTAATGTGCCACTTTGGCACTGATCATGCGTTCTGCTGTACAAGACAAAGGACTCAGCCTCAAATGCACTGAAGCATGTAGCATACAATAAGCGTGTGGTTTGTAGTTCCTACAAAATCAAGCAAACCTTTTTTATTAGTAGTTGGGGTGGATGTGTGTTGCTGTGGGACTTCCTTCCATTTGTTCTAGGCCTAATTTATGAAGGCTGTGTGTTTCATTTGTTCCCTTGCAGTTAGACCAATTGGACACTAGGTGACTGTGCTCTCTCTAGACATGATGAGTTGACCAATGAGAGTCATGTCATGTGAACTGACATGATTTAGGTGTAGTTATGGAGTGAGTTCATACGAGCAGCAGAGGTCAGAGCGCTTCGATTCAGATCAGATGCAGCTGCAGAAGGCTTTGCACAGAGCTCATGTCCATTGAGGTGTGTCTCAGAAATCCCCCTAGTTAGGATTCCTCAGTAGAAAATAGAGGGGTTTTTGAGGGATGGTGGGTTGATTGAAAGGGTGTATCAATGACATATGACAATTTATTTTTGTTTATTGAAAATTCCAGCAAAGTGGTTTTTATGAGCATCAAAGGTTCTTTATTTTGTGAATATTAATTGCTCATGGGTCATTTTACTTTTTCAGAAATGATCAAGTCTGAGTCTCACATCAGTTGGTCTCATTCCTTGTTTAGTTTTGAAAAGCCCTCACCTGAACACAAAGTGTTTGTTTGAAATTCAGCTATCAAAATCTGAAGCCAGCCTGACACAGCTGCACTGTTGGTACAATGTCAGATGATTTTCCATTACATCATTTAACTGAGCAATGTTCTAATTGCCTAGCGAAATTTCCAGCAAGGTCTGAGTTATATATAATGTTGTATAGTTTTTTAACAACCCAGATTTCAAATGGTTCCACTTTTGTACAGGGATCTTAATCGCCCATTGGGCTAATGTAGCATTATTCCCCCCATGATTAGGGAGTGAGTCCATCCTCCTCCATGTCTGCAAACAGCTGTTTTGTAGAATAATTTTCCCCTCCACACCCACTGTGGCAGAGCACAGTAGCCTTGTTTGTGGTGGTCTGGCTCCCCCACAGCGTGAGAAAAATAGAGGGCCCATCCCAGTGTGTCCTGTCCCTGACACTGTGACACCCTGGGGTGCCAGGCTTCAGGTGTGCATCCACATTTCCTCTGGCAGCTATGTATGACAGGGTCACAACAGACCCCCCAGTTTGTCAGTGCCTTCTCTTTAAGTGTGTTTGCATGATCAATACTAGCAGATGCCGTTTGTGAGGGGTAGTAAACAAAGTGAAAGTGGAAAAACACTCCTGTTGACCACTGTAAAGATGTCCTGTGGAATTTCCCTCTATAGTTCTCAGAGCCCGGGAGTTCTGCCAGACATTTTGGAGGGGTACCTGCATTCTTCTTCAGCAACAAAGGATGAACATGGGGATGGATAATATGTTTCATGTAGTGTCTGCATGGTGCCTGCAGTGAATTTTTATACCTGTTCTATACCTATCAATATTGTTGTGTGCCGCTTGTGCTTTTTCTGCTGCTTGATGTGTTGTCCCTCTTCCTCATGCCTCTCATGTTAGTCCTTTGATCAGTTCCCTTTTACTGGAACCCTGTTCCTTCTTGTACTTCATTACACAACCTTTGCGTGGTGGTACAACATTGTTAACCATTGGCACACCATCTCTTCCATATCTTTGTACTCCCATTTCTAAATCACCTGCTTTGATCCCTAGTGATGGAATGAATTAGGGTATTCCACTGATATTATAATATCCATTTACATTTACATATCTCACTTAGCAGATGATCTTATTCAGAACAATGCACAAGATAAGTAAATTTAACATTACGTTTACATTTTTGACATCCAGCAGAACCAGATGTGAAGACATTTAATGTTACATTTACATTGTTGACATCAAGGGAGGAAGTCAAGCACGCAGAGCATCCAGCAAAATGACACAAAACGTGGCACAAACAAGGACACCAGCATCCACGTTTGAAGAGTCAGTGTCAAACACAGGCTGAGACCACAAATGTACACCTGGCCTAACACAGAAGTGCAAAACAATATATCCAGCAGGGGTATACCAGTCCAGCACAATACCAACATACTCAGGCCCTCCTCCAGTGGCCTCTCTAGTTGGACTCTCACAGACAGTATTTGTACAGCCAAGTCTTCCTGTGACAAGGCTGAGAAACAAAGCTGCCGTTTCATTTTGGACACACCCAATAAATGACCTGTTTAGCTGAAGAGCAGATGAGCAGCTAACTGAGAGAGGAGAAGCCTAAACTACTGAATAATTAGGCTACCACGTGAAGTGCACTAACTAAAACTAACCCAAGACACAAAACAATAACAATCACTTGATTGTTATACAACACCATGTGAATGTTTGCAGTGCTAAGCAATGCTGTTAAAATACAACACAGTTTCAGCAAAAACTAATTGAGTACAGTGATACTTAGCTTAGTTCTGTTGAAATAACAAAGTTCACACCACGCAAATGACACCCACCCTGAAATAATTTTCTTTCACGGTTTATTTTTGCCAGATGAGAAGGGGAAGCCCAAACTAGACTAGCAGTGAAAATACACCAAAGGCAAGACAACAAATATCTATACTATACATACATACATAGTAATCAGTATTATCCCTCTGACCAACCAATGTGATTATGCTCCAGATTTGAATGTTCTGTGGATTATTTTTGAAACTTAAACACTGTAAATATGTTAACTGCAATTCCAAATACCATGTTCCGCATGTCTTACCTAATATTCATTCAAGTATTATGGGCAGTATGTCTAAACTTATAGGAGATATAAATCTGAGGTTTTTATTGTTCACACATGGTGTCTGTAGAATGCTACTATTTACGTTAAAACTTTACAATTTGTCATTCATTTTGAAAATGGGCCTTTTGTTGTTCATGAAGATTTGTATATTTTCAACTTTCTATGTTTTGGCAGGTGACTGTTGACATCATCACAATGACCTGACAAGGACCCTCTGTAGTCAAAACATTGTTATGAATTTTTTTTGTTCACTTGTAAATACATCACTTTCAGGGAGTTGTACATCATTACACCTCATTACACCTTTCCTTACTGCATTATTTTTGCAAACACTATTTTTCCACTTTCAAACACTTCTAGTCCACTCCATTTCAGGCTGAAACACCAGGGTCGTCTCACCAGTGCTCCACTGCAAAGGGCGAGGTCATTTTACCAGGCGAAATACTCTCTCCCTCACTTGCCAGATGGGAATCGTGCGTGGGTTTGCGGGCGAGACATTGATTACTTTCTCTCTCTTGCCTTCCCATACACTGCAGGGTGTGAAAGGGGACACAGCCAAGCCCAAAGAGGCCAAGTGCGCAGGCAAAGCAGGCTGGGTAAAAAAATCCTCAGGGAAGTTCCTGGGAAGCTATAAGGACCGTTTCATCCAGCTGGAGAAGACTGAGATAGTGGTCTATGACAATGAGGTAGGGTGAACCGTACTTGGTTAAGGACATGTACCATATCAGCCTCCAGGAAGAAAGTTTTTTCAGGGAGTTTTTTTTTTTTTACACATGTGTTTATGTTTTTGAACAAATACAAAATAAGAGCAGGAAGCTCTTGCTGAAAGAACAGACATTGTTGACAGTGCTCTTCCTCTCTGCTTCCAGATGTGCAGAGAAGAGGAGCCCGTGTCATTTAAGTAAAGATAAATATGTGCTGTTAGTGTAAAACAATAATGTGAATTCTCCTGCTGTTTTGCGACAGGTTATGTCATTGTTTTTCAGATGTTTGAATCCCTAAAATATGGCTGCACTGAGTATTTGCACAGCTGAGGTTGAGGAGTATGTCATTCATGAGCTATTTCACATCATTCTAAAATTTCTGCATCTGTTTTCTTACTTTTACTACTTGAGACTGGAGTGTGTGTCACGTCAGTTCCTTGTGCAGCAGAGCTGTATTATTCTTTAGTCTTTTGAAGACATTTCAGTGACTTTAACCAGAGTTAAGCTGCTGAGGGTACTGATATGTCTCTGAATTGCCTCTCTGAAATTGAGGCCTTACGAAGTGAGCGCACTTTTGTCAAAAAGAACAGCATGATGTGCTCCAAAATACATGGAGTATCTATTTTACTCACTGGAGTATCTTGCCTAAACTATCACAGTTGTGAAGCTGAAGCTGAACTCTTGGGGACTGGTTAATTCAGAAAGGTGAATAATTTTTTAAAGCTATAATTTGGTTCAAAAAAATAAACAAGATGCTTCCTCTTTGGTGCAGGATTTACAGAACTGCTTAGAACGAGTGGACCTGGAGAACTATGAGAAGTGCCATGAATTACGGAGCGCGTTCAAGAAGAAGAACAGATTGGTTCTTATAAGATCACCCAAGTGTGGGAATAAGGTGAGTTCTGTCAGAACCAACGTGTTGGGTGTCTGGGTCCAGATTCTTGATATGTTTTCCTGAGCATTGTGGTTCTTTGAAGATACATCAGGTCATTGACCGCTACACAGCAGCTGATGAAGAGATCAGAATATGTGCAGATGGCCACAGGGTCATTGTATTGTCACTGTCACAGGATAGACCTGGTCCTAACTCACCTGCTGTGTGATTGGTTGTTTTTTAGCAGATATTACTGTGCTGTTAGTGAAAAAAGCTACTGTCTCGATGGAACTGCATATGCACAAGTACATTTAATCAGCTGTGGGCGACTGAGATTATTTGAAAGACATCTAGTCAAAATGTAAAATTTGATAGTTTTTATGATTGTTGTGTGTTCGGAACCACACCCTGGATCCTACCCCGACTGACATCTTGTTTGCACAAGCTGGCCTTACTGTCCCGATGGAACTTTTCATCTGAGGGACTGGAAGTATACAAAGCCCAGCCTAAAAATGTTTTTCTATGATTGTTTTTCTACAATTTCGTCTCTCACTTATAGACACCAAGGATCATGCGTAAAATATATATTGTGGGTGTGTCAATTGTACTCAGTGACAAATGAATGCTTGAAAAAATTGAGTGAAAAGTTAACTGATTTAAAGAAACTGCAGTGAAGCTACAGGCAATGCTTGTAAAGGCCTTCAACCTGACTCAGACTGGAGTGGCTAGAGGAGGATGCAGGCTTTAGGCTTACAGGACCCTAGTCTGAATGTGGAGACATGCAAGTATTAGATACATTTCCTTCCGCAAGGAGTGGTCATTTTTGGTAAAGGTTAGACCCTGTCTCTTAGCAGTCAGGCTGCTAAAGGGAAAGGCGTGAAACACTTGGCCCACCCCTACTTAAACTCTCTGCCTCATGACACAGGGAAGGTTTAGTCCTTCTCTCTGATCCTCCAAGGCTCTCACTGAACCACTTGAAGTTTTGGATCCGGGTATGCAAATACTTGAGGCCCCATCAAAACGGCCTCAAACCAGAATTCTTGGTTTGGAGACTCAGTGCTCGACAGAGGTAGAGGTGACTCACTGGGTAACGAGCTGGTCAAACACACATACACTGTAAGTAATAGCTACTGGCCGGGGGCATTGGGCACCATAGAGGTGCAGTCATGTATTTTCTAGAGTTGCTGTAGAGGTAGCACCGCAATGAGACACTCTGTATACACTGGCACGCATGCTAAACTAACAAGAACCCCTGTCTCTATAGTGATATACTGAGGACAGGAATGGAACTGTGTGCCTTTGTATAATACTGCCTGTTTGACCCTCTCAGAAATCTACTGACAAAGCGGAAACAAGCCCTCTTGTACTGATGTGAGAATGAGGTGAGATGAAGCCCATATTAGGTGTTGTCAGTCATCCCAAGTAGCTCAGTGGATAAAGTCCTCACCTTGAGTGCAAACTGAGTTCTGTGGCCCTAATTTGATCCTAGCGTTATCATCAGCTGACAATACCTGGTAGCCCACAGCTGCAGAAAAATTGTTTACATTCTCTGGGGGATAAAGGGTGGCATATCGACAGGGTCTGCTTGTCTCGCGGCACCCAAGCACCCTGCGATTCTTCAGGCACCTACAAGTTGCTCAGATGACGTCAGCAGAGTAGCATCTATCCTCCGGTGAGCACCCACTCCACTGTAGCATGCTGTGTGACTCGCAGTGCAAAAAATAGCTGTTGGCTGCGTGCGTGTGAAGTGGAGTGTGGAGGACTGCATGTTGTTCCTGTGCGAGCGCAAAGGTTGTTGTGGTGAGACGTGTCTAGTGTACAATTCAGCGATTCCAAAATAGGGTTTCTTAAAGGGGGAAAAGCATTCAGAATAAAAGACTTTCCTTCCTGTAACAAAACACTACTCAAAACACTGCTTCAAATCAGTGTTTCATCGATGCATCATGATAGTGATAGCTCCACCCGTTTTAGAGGGTTATGAAGCCTCACTCTCCCGTTACTGCAGTGTGTCCTGGACGAGCATGGATGTACGATTCAGCTTTAAACAAAGCTGTCTGTTTAACGGGCGGCACTGGTCTTTATGTGCTCTGCTTCTCGATGCGAGACAGAAATGTCACATAATTAAAGATGCAAGGGTTGAGCTTCGTTCTGGTCGGCCCATTATTGCTTGTCTGTAACCACCGCCAGTCTGGGTAAATGTAATTAAAAAAAAAAAAAAAAACGGTGTGGTGAAATTGCTAGACCTGACCACACAGTACATAAGTTCAGTTTGAAAAAGGGCCTTCCTCGTCTGCCTTCATGTCAACTCTGCCCAGCTGGAAAGGAAGCGAATGGGAGATAACACAAGCACAGTGTTTTTAACCCTATTTTCCCTGAAATTGTGGGCAGTGGATCTCTATCAGACTTCAGCCACAGCTGTTGGTAAAAAGATACCATTTTCTGTACAGGGGTCTGGAATCACAGCAGATGATTCTGCAGCCATTATTTTGACCTGTGTCACTAGTGTTCTTCTATCATTTAATTCTTGAGGGAAGAGAGTAAATTTGAATTGATGTTTTCATTGAAATTTCTCTTAGCTTCCTAGCAAATCTTTAGCATCAGAGCAAAACATCTGATATGAAGTGCAGAGCAGATAGACTGGGCTTACTGCAGTCACTTCTGATAAACTCTCTGTTGGTATGAAGCCATATCTTCTCACTCATTCAAAATGCAAGTCCTGCTGGATAGGAATGGTGGACAGAAATGCTGACGTATGGTAATGGTTAATCATTGCAAAATTTTGTGTAGATGTTGGAGGTGTCTGGTGTAATGGAACGGTTAGTCACATATTTCTTGCAATTGTTGCATCACTCAGATATTGGAGTCCAAGATAGAATGCAAGACTCTTATTTCCCATGTTATTTTCTGATGAGTGCTAACTTAGATAGATAGAGTACTTTATTTATCCCCAAGGGGAAATTCCAGTGTTACAGTAGCAATCACAAAATGACAAAGACACACGTAACTTACAGAAACACACACAATGAGGTAGAATTCCAAAATATATATATGTATATATCTATAAAGAAAAACTACTAAGCTAAATGAAATAAATAGAATAAAAATAGAATGTGCAAAATTAAAAGTAAAAAATAAAAATGTGCGTTGTGCTTTGTGCAAATTGCCACTCAGTGGAGGAGTCACCTCTCCTGGGAGTCATTGAAGATGGCTATTGCGGTGGGCAGGAATGACCTCCTGTAACGGTCCCTATTGCAGCGGAGCTGAAGGAGCCTCTGACTGAAGACACTCTGTTGTCTGACCAGTAGGTTGTGTAGGGGGTGTGTATTGTTGACCAATATGCTGAGCACCTTGTGCAACATCCTTCTCTCCACAACCAACTCTAGGGGCTCCAGAGCAGTCCCCAGCACAGAGCCCGCCTTCTTTATCAGTTTGTTAAGTTTCCTAGAGTCGCTGGCTCTGATGCTGCTACCCCAACAGATGGCTGCAAAGAAAATTGCACTTGCCACAACAGACTGGTAAAAGATATGCAACATCTTGCTGCACACATTGAAGGACCTAAGCTTCCTCAAGAAGTAGAGTCTGCTCTGTCCCTTCCTGTAGACAGCCTCAGTGTTACATTTCCAGTCCAGTCTGTTGTCCAGGTGAACGCCCAGGTATCTGTAGCCCTCCACCACCTCCACCTCTTCTCCCAGGATGGAAACAGTGTTCAGCCTAGTCCTGTTCCTCCTAAAATCCACAACCATCTCCTTTGTCTTGGTCACATTTAAGAGGAGGTGGTTGTTTCCACACCATGCCACAAAGTGTGGGAACTACCACCTCCTCTTAAATGTGACCAAGACAAAGGAGATGGTTGTGGATTTTAGGAGGAACAGGACTAGACTGAACACTGTTTCCATCCTGGGAGAAGAGGTGGAGGTGGTGGAGGGCTACAGATACCTGGGCGTTCACCTGGACAACAGACTGGAACTTGAACTTGAACTTGAACTTGAACTTGAACTTGAACTTGAAGTCAAAATGCTAACTTGAAATCACAATAACTGGCACAGTATGTTCTAAATTTGATTTAATATAATAAATCAAATTCACAACTGTTTTTTGCAAAAACTGTGCACCATGGAAACTAAATGTAAATGATACCTCCAGCTGTCCCGGAGCATATATTTCCATAGCATGTACAGATGGCTTGAGGTGGTGGAAATACTCCCCAAATGGAAAGTAATGATGACAGAGATAATAAAAAAGAGCACAAATTCCAAAAGTATGTTATACCCTAAATCACAGACAATTTGATAGAACTCTTCCATTTTCAAACATAAACTTGAAACAGCCCCCCCCCTTGCCCCCACCTACCACCACACAATAGGATCGAACCACGACAACCATCTGACGTCTTCTTCCAGCATCTCTCATGAATGCGTCTCACAGACGCGGACTGGGCGAAGTGGTAAAGCGCTGTATTACTACCAGATGACGAGACGACAGAACTGGCTGGCAGGTCAGACCCCAGCACATGTCAGAGAGAGGCCTTTCGAAAGAGGCTGCACCGAAAAGCCAGTAGCTGAACACCGCATCCCGCGTGTCACTTTTTCCTGCCTCTCTAGTACAGCCACTAGCCAGCGAAATGACTCAGGCACCGCCTTGTACGGCTTTATTAAAAATGCAGCAGTTTTTACAGAGGTCTGGAAAGAGTATTTATGAAGCTGAGCCTCGCTGTGGTATAAATGTTATTAAACGTCATGAATGCTGTAGAAATGAAGTTTGCTGGTGTTGTTTTAGGGGAAGAAATACAACATACAACAACCTGGTAGTGTTCTGTAAAAAGCTCTTTTCTATTTCAGTCCACATACAGTTTTGCTATGCCCTTATTCAGAAGTAAACTGCCATTACAGCGCTGTATCAGCACAGCTGAGAATCCCACATGCTGATAGGCAGTATTTTTCAGTTAGTATTACCAACCGCAGAGAAGTAAGGTTCATACTTAAATACATTTATTACTTTTCCAGTGTGGGTAATTGCAGCTTAAATAGGCCGTGACACTGGCTACGTGCTCGTTTGTGTTTGAAACCAGAGAGTCGTAGTGAAGCCCCTTTTAAAGTCTCCTGGTGGGGACCGCATGCAGGGCCTCACAGGACACAGCATCCCAAACAAACTTCACATGAAACAAACAGCTCACAACAATAGGTTACGTAATAACAGCTTTTATAATAACGAAAACATAAAGTAAGTGTAAACATCACAGTTTAATTTATATTTCATGGTGATCTAGCTGAAAGTTAGTAACCCCAGGCTGAAAAAGGGAGCAAACCGTCTTCACAGGCACACAAGCAACTCATGCAGAATTTGTTGTAGACTTGTGGACTCAGCAGGATTTTTAGGTCACAGGCTCTGTCCCAGGAGAAACAAAGACCCCTGGCTTCCTTTGGTAAACACATTCAAGGATATACGTGTATATTGTTGTTGCTACCTATTGTATCCTGTGGATGTCTTTTCTGGTCACAGAGTTTCTTATCTTCAGAGATGTCTGTGGGCTAAGCTGTACAACCTCTCTGGCCAGAGCTGTCGGCTCCCAGAGAGGGAATTTTAGGCACGTGGCCAGCTCTGGACTCTCTGTTTGACTGTGGTCAAGTCACTCGTATACCTTGGATCCCTGGGAAGGCTTGGCTAAGCCTTTGATTCTCTATGTTGCTTGCAAAGTTCTGTTTTTCCTAAAGGTATATCAAGAGGTCAATGTTATAATGTTGCCAGGAATAAATAAAAAAATATTAGGTGGGACCAGGGGCTGCTTAGATTTTGTTTTCTCAGTTTTTGCCACTTGTGTGTGGTGTGCACTAAAAATAGTTACTTAAGAGTCACTTAAAAGGCAGCTAAGGTTATACTGTGAGGTGATAAAATTCAGGTAGTGTATTTGCTTGGGTATACCAAGCTTTTCTAAATCAGTCTTTTAAAGTGCATATAACTGGTGTGTGTTTAGTGCAAACATTTTCCCTAGGGTTCCTTTCACAAAGTTGAAAAACCTTCAGAAAACATCTAATTGCAGGCTCTAATTATATACACAATGATAAATTCTAATTGTAAGACAAAGTCTTGATAATTTTCCAGAGGACAGTACAATGTGCCCTTTAAAAGTGCCATCAATAAGTGCCAACAACTACTATAAATGGCAGACAACTTAAAAGTTCTGCAGTCCTTACACTGGTGACAATATCTCACTATGCCATATGAACTCCCTATTTTTTGTGAATAAAAAGAGATGGTTAATCATGTCAGTGTTGTTTTGCTACCCCCTGTCTCAGTGAATTTGTTTGGTTTTACCCTCCCTTCCTACAGCTAGCTTATTATTCCTGTGAGATACACAGCAGCTGTAACTGTGGTCATCTCTGTCTTATAATGAGGCCTAGCGTAACACTTCAGCGATGTCTGGATGCAACTGATTTTTTTGTTGTGTCAATTAAAAAAAACAACCTCCTATTTACAATCCACAACCACACCCAATGTGAGATGGAACAGTGTAAAGTGAAATATAACCTTCAGATGAAATGAGGTCAGTGCTTTGCATCACAGGTCACCAGGTCAAAGGTCATCAAGTTGATTCCAGACAGAATCAAGAGGAGAGTTTGTTTACTTTGAACCTCATTGTTACATGATAGTTGTAGGCATTTACATCAGTTGTGACGATGTCAATTTTTCCCCTTTTTCTACTGACTGCTCAACACCAAGTTGAAAATAGGCGTATTCCCCTGATGATAGTAGCTAGGCGGTGCGACAAGGGAACTTTGGCCAACCTATCTACCTCTATCCATTGTGGGACAAAGCCTTTGTGGACTCTGTGTTATCATCAGAAGATGGCACAGCTGTGGGGCTTAGCCTCCTACTGTCCAAGCCACTTGTTAGCCCATTATTTGTAAAGGTAAAGACAATTATTACTACATCACACTTTTTAAGAATATTGAATGTGCACGTAAAATGTTCCCCGTACAGTAGATGTGGGTGTTCTGTAGACAGAATTGGTAATACTTAGCTTTGGAGTATGAAGTAACAGCAAATGTGTTTGAAGATCACCATGCTATAGTACGCCCAGTGTAGGATCCAGCTGTTTGTATAGTGTAGAGGGGGCCTGTGTTATGTGTTGTGCTTCTGGCAGGTGGGATTCCACCCAAAGAGCAGGAGGCCTACACACCCTTTTATACCATAGAACTGTCCAAGACCAAACAGTGTTTTTTATATGAAGATTCTGGCCCAGCCACTGAAATTTTGAAGAAAACTTTATTGATAAGAACCTTCATTCAGCCAGAATAATTTGTTTGAGATGGTAAATGCAGAACAACCGTCTGGCTTTGTCGGTTGTCGTCTTTCAGTCGACAAGAGTGGTAGTTGTTCATAATGAGCTGTCAAAAAGTAAAATGAACAGTTAGATCAGACCAGACTTACTGGACAAACCATGGGCCAAAATTAATTTCTGCCAGCACGGGTATTTTAGTAACTCGGCTGTCAGGCAAGCCTCTCCATGGATACACCAGCAATGTTGTGTAAGTCTAGCAGAGGCTGAGTGTCAGGTTTATGGAGAAACAAAGAGCTTCTTGAGGGGTTGTGAGCACACTTCCTCAGCCTCACACTGTCGAATCTTAATTACTTGTGGGATCATGTAATTAACATCTGTCATTTCTTTCAGACAAAGAGGTCCATTGTATCTGTATCAGAATGCTTATTTCAATTACAGGACTGTCTCCAAACTTCAGAAGTGGTTTGCAGTTGTTGTGGCTTTGACGTTGTATTTAAAACAATGGCTTCATCATCCTGTACCCTCAGTCGTAACAAATGTTGTGGGCTTGTCTTGATGTAAGTCTGGTTCATTTCCAAGTGAAGTGCTTTTAGCTGTTGTCAGGTGTAATATTGCTGTGCTCCTGGGTCAGTTTCAGTGCATTTGTAAAGGTGATATCACTAAAATTTGTAATGGTTGTATCCTTGTGATTTGTAATGCCAATATTACTATGATTTGTAATAATAGTATCACTCTGATTTTTAATTGTGGTATCATTGTGATTTCAAGGTTCATGACATCAAGATTCAGGCTCAAAATCCCGAAGAGAAGGAGGCTTGGATTAAAGCTATCAGTGATGGCATCAACAGAGCCAAAAACAAAATCTTTGATGAGGTACTTTTTCTTTGTTTCCCTTGACTTTCCTGTTTTTGAGGCGCAGTTCAACAGCTGTGTCATACTGTGTTTCCACTCAGCATGGTACTTAATTCTCAGAGGACCAGAGCCCACCCTGATTAGTGAAACAACCCTCTGTCTATTGAAGTACACCCCCACTGCTATTTCAAAACAGTCACAACCACAAATAACTTTAAACAATTTATTGAACAGGTCTTTTCTCTCAACATGTATACTCTCATGTGTAAATTTTTCTTAAACATTCAAGAACAATATTGCTTCTGTCGCTTTCCCAGGTGAAGGTAGATGCAAGTTGTTCTTTGGAGCATGTGACACGCTCAAGACCCAAGGGCAACCAAGGTCGCAGACCGCCAACAAGGATACATATGAAGGAGGTATGTGTTAGTATTTCAAAGAAGCCATCACAAATAGGCTTTCTTTTTAACACACGGTACCCTTTGGACTAAGGGGCAGAATTCTGTTTTCCTGCTTTGCATTATGCAAAGCAGGAGTTAAATGCCAGAGAAGTAAACAGTTTCTATGTAAAGCTGAAGTATCAGTAAATCCTTTGGGCATAAGGCTTGAAACCATTGTACGGCTTGTTCTAATATGACTGAGATAGGTTAGGAACAGTCTTCTGTTAGAAGGCTACTGAAAGATTTTTTTTCCTTTTGTGAGTAACTCAAAAAGCAAAACAGTGTCAGCAAAGCACATCTGCCAAAAGCTATTCAGGAAAAATGAATCAAGCCTTAAGTCATTTCAGATTCTTTAATGAAAGAAAGTGCCAGGTTCACCATACCATCTTGTAGAACGTTTGGCTCAGACTAAGTTCATTCTCTCCTCTCTGTTTCTTTCAGGTTGCTAATGTGTCGTCGGATGGGATTCTGAGGCTGGATCTTGATGCTGTTGACCAAACACCCAATGGTACCCATCAGGTCAATACTGAAGAGGATGCCCCTAAAGAAGCTATCAAGCCCCCAATGCCACCATCAAAGCTTAATGAGAGCCTACAGGAAATACCCGAGGAGGAGCCCACTCCTGCGAAAAAGGTTCTGAAGCCCCCCATGCCCCCCTCAAAGGGTAACAAACCTAGTGTCCCGGCAGAGGGGGACAAACCCAAGGAGGACGCTCAAGAGACAGAACCTACAACCCCTCCAACGCCTCCCAACAAACCTAAGGATTCTTCAGAAGAGTCTGATGGCACCCATGTCACTCCATCACCTTCAGAATCTCCACCTCCACCTTGCAAAGATCCCCTCAAGCCTCCGGCACCTCCGTCTAAAGACAAGAAGCCCACTCAGTCAACAGAAGAAGGGACTCCAAAGTCTCCTGTCAACACTGAAGGCAGCGAGGAAGATAACCTTGAGAAAACGGCACCTGACACCCAGCCAAGAAATGCCTCAGAGGAAGCAGTGAGCGAGGGTGATTCCATTCCCTCTGCTCCTGAGGCAGAAGCAAAGACAGGCTCCTCTGTGCCTGAGGAATCTGATGAAATTGTCACTGATCAGGATGTGTCTGGCCCAGCAGAAACTGCTCCTAAAGTGCAAGATTCTGGTTCCAGCAGTAATGAGGTGGTGGCTGAAGATCACCCAGCAGCTGCCAAGGAACCATGTGCAGAGACTCTGAAGTCTTCTGTGCAGTGGATGAATCCTACGGAACCATCACCAGAACTAAGCAAAAAGAGCCCTGGCCCACCCACGCCTCTGAAGAAGAAGCCACTGAAGCCGACGGCTGTTGGTGACGCGGCGTGCAATTTCAAGGAGGGGTCAGCCGATGTTGCTGCCTCTCTGGAAACGAAGAGTGCAAATGGAAGTGCTGAAAGAGTTCCTGATACAGGAGGTGGTCGAGATCTGTCCAAACCTGAAGAAGATGAAGCACCGCCTCCTAACCCCAAGAATGAGGGTGTAGCAGAGGTGCCGTCTCCTGGTGGGACAGAGCACCTGGTGTCACCTGAGATAATGAAACAGGAAGAGCAGAAGTCCAGTGATGGTGGCCAACATTCTCATGAGGAAACCAAGGATGATGAGAACACGAAAGTCTCTGCTCTGAACGGCAGCCAGGGGCGGTTAAATGAGGATGATGGCACCACAGAAGTGCAACCCACAGATGGCGACGCAACACAAAAACAGAATCCTGTGCAGGGTGCAACCAGGCAAGCGAAGCTTCTGAAGCTGTCAGGGAATAAACGAAGCGTGCACCCTGCCACTCCTCCCCTGCCCCTCAAGCCGTCTTCGAAGGGGAAATCCACCTCTCTGGGAGACCTGCTGTCGGAGCCGACACTGTCGAGGAGCCCGCGGCCTGTTGAGGAACTCCCCAGATCGCCTCCGAGCGATGACGCCAGCGAGCTGCAGAGCAAAGTGGCCCTGGAGCTGGACAACACCGTGGAGCTCCTCGACACAGTGTCCTCCAGACCGAAGCGCGCAGGAAGAGGGAGTGGAGGGGAATCCGTCACCCGAGGAGCTGCTGATGAAGGCCGTGGAAAAGCTGAAGAAGGCCGACCAGTTCTTGCGAGAGGCCAGAAGTCTCAAAGAGGCTGGAAACACAGAGAAGAAGAGCAAGAGAAAGAGCTGGTGACCGCAGATGCAAATGAAATGAGGCAGGGGAATTAATGGGCCACTAATGAGTTGCGTAACAGGAGCTTGTTTTTCCAATGCTGCCAAAAGCCATGCCTCTGGCACACACATGGGCAAAACAAGGTTCTCCTGTCTAAAGATGGTAGCTGAGAAAATATATGATATCATTCTGACAAAGTGCAATTATTTCCACTCCTGTAATAGAAAGGTCAATTTTTAACAAAAACTCTACTGTATTATGATATCTTGGTGGTCACATTTCACTGATGGTGACTTTAGCACAGTTGCTGTGGGTCTAATATTTTGTGTAATATGCTAACTGAATTTGTGTGTATTTTTCAAAATGTCATTGAATGAATATTTAAATAAGGAGGTTTCTGCTCAGAATACATAATGCTCCTTTATATATCCTAGTTTATAATTGTCACCATCCACATTACAAGTGTACATTTTATGAAACCCCACGTCAATAACACGAACAGAGGTTTCATTATGTATTTCAATAAGAAATACAGTCCCAGTCTGTTCTACATTAAATGCGTACTGTAACATGAATTGTAGTTTATGGGAAAAATGTTCAGGGCTTTTCTAAATCTCAGAGTCATTCCAGTTTTTCTTTGAAGTGTTTGTCATATTTTTGAGGGTAAGTCAGTTTCAGTTTGTTGCCACACTTATGTTCGTAGCATCTCAAATGCTTTGCAGCAATATCTTACTTTCCTGAATTTGTATACTTTGCCTTGTTAAGGCAGGCATTTGGACTAGAAATATTGACTGTAATCGTTTCCCCACAAAATGATGCACTGTGTGTATAGCTGAACAGCCAGCAGTCATTGAGTTTAATTAGGCTGGGAGATTCTTCTATTGTAAATACATTGTACAGACAATTGAAGGTTTAATTACACTGATTCCACATTTTTCAGGTAAATGTTTGATATGTTCAATTCAGTCTTGTCAGGACTTTCCAAAAAGCCATAGCCAGCACTGTAAATGTTTTTGATGACCAACATTGCTCAGCTGTTCAGAGTGTAGCAGATTTGTTGTAAATAGTACAGTACCTCTGTTATTTTCTCTACCATTTCAGTTATTGCCTTGGTGAACCAGAGCCTCTGTGAATTTAACAACAGTAATATCCAAAATCATAGTTTTGGTCATTTAAAATGTTCTGTTTATGGTTTGGGGAACTGTTCTGTTAGGTTATGCTGTTGTACCATTTTGTTGACAGGGTCAAGAAAATGCTGTCCAATTTCATTTTGGTTGAGTTAACTAACATATGGTGATACTCTATGCACAGTAACCATTCAGACATGGATAAAGTGTTCAAATGTGAATGCACATTGCTTCATATAGGAAGGGGAAACCTGAACAGGAATTGTGCTCAACTAGCACCTGTATGGTGGGACTGGGTTAGTGTCTTCCCTGATCAAATTGTTGTCTATAGAGGAAAAACTATTTGTAGAATGATGATTATTTGAAAAATAGTAATTATTGTTTGCCTTTAAGATATCAGGCTATTTTATAGTTTGTCTCAATCAGGGCTTTTTAATGTTTTTAATAATATGTGTCCTTTGCTTATCTTTCTTACCATTCTAGCTCACAGTCTACAAACCACCTTGCTTGTGTCATTTAGATGTGGTACACAGGAACTAGCTACTTCCTGAGTAATTTATAGATCACATCACACTCTTACTCATACTGAAAGGTGCACGCAGAGGAACAGAGACGTATTCCTGCATACGCTTCTCTCTATGTTCAAGGAGTTATTTGTACATTCTTCTGAAGTGCATGCATTTCTGCCTTGCCTCTTTAGGTTTAGGGAAAATAGGAGGTTAGGAAACATGAAACATGTATATGTGTTTTTTGTCACCTCAGAATGTGCTTCTGTGTTTTCTAACATGTATTTGTTTGTTTTATAACATAAAGCATGATTTGAGTCTAACTACTAAAATATGTGTGAAAATGTTGGCCAGTGTCCAATTAAAAAAGGATCAAATCCATTTTTAACAAATTGATGTGATTAAGAATGTTTCTACACAGGTAGATTATGACAATGCTGTGTTTTATCTCACATCTTTGGTGTTTAAATCTGGAATGTCTCAGAGATGAACAGGATGTCCTTGTCGTAATACAGCCATTTTCACAGGTTGTTTCACACAGTCTACTCAGTGATAATGTATACCAGCTGTTGAAGTTAGAAGATGTGAATCCAACATTTTTGTTTTAATTGAGCTAGAATGTGTATCCAGCACATGATTTGCTTATCAACATTTAAGCAATTAACCTCCTGACACAGTCTGTGTTGAACCACTGACTTGTAAATCTAAGCAGACACTTTCGCTGTTAAATAATTAGCAGAACTGGATATGTATTGTTAAAGTTCATAATATAATTCTGAATTACGTTCTATTGTTAAAAACACTTCCGATGACATTGAATGTCTCTGAAAAGATTTTAAGGAATATTGAATACACCCAGGTTCGAACCGTCAGTGTCATTTGCCGACAATGCCCGGGAAAGCGGAGGAATAAATTGGCCTTGTATCGCTTGGGGTAGGTGTGGGTAGGGGTTCCAGGTCTCACCACTCTCGGGCACCATGCTATTTGTCACACACCCACAAGTTGCTTAGATGACATCAGTGGAGTAATGCCTATGGTCCAAAGAGTGCCCACCCTAACTGTAGCCTGCTGTTTGACTTGTCGTGCAAGAAATAGCCTTTGGCTTAGTGTGTCAGAGGATTGCATTTGTCTTGGCTCAACATTCCTGTATGAATACAGAGGTTGTCGCAGTGAGACAAGCATAATGTACAGGTGATGGTAGCAAAAACAGGGTTGCATAAAGAAGAAAAACATTAAAATATTGAAAACATTTCCATGGAAAGCAGTTCTTCATAAAAATATCATCATTTATGTCATTGCAACTTTTAAATTTGTCTGATATAAACATATTCAGACCATGAGAGATGTGGTAGAAAATATTCTGTGGTGTTTAGCATTTTACCAAGCAGACTCCTAAAAAGATGCTTCACAGAAGTATTTAATATTTGGTTTGATTTGAAAAAAGATACTGTCAAGTTTATCTTTCAAAATATCAACAAAAATCACTACTTATTTATTGGCTGGTCATTTCTTGATTTTCTCTGAGTGAATTGTTCAATTGTCACAGCTTGTCCAATACAGCATTCTTATGCAGTTTTTCTTGTAACATCCTTTTTTCCTTTGTTACAACCAAATGAGCTTCAGTGTCAGTAACAGTAACACAGGAATCAACTTAAGTTGTTTATACAGTGGCTGTAGCATAATTTCCTAGCATTACCTCTGGGCCAAAGCCAGGTGAGAAGATTCACGCAAGTAAAGTAGCAAAGGATCGAGGTAGATTTGCATGTTTCCACTACTGGATGGCTGATGTCAAATGAATTTCCCTGGAACTCCATCTTGTCCTATGGTAGTGTTTTCATTCTCCATTCAGTGAGACTGAATGGTTTCGAGGCCCACCTCTGAGTTCCAGTGACACACCCACGGTACGTTAACGTTTTCTCACACACACATCTCGGGAAAAGAGAGAGTGAAAGGGCAGTGCTATCACTCAGCTTCCCTCCCAGAGCTGTGAGCAGCAATTGATCGCCTCTCTGTACATTCCTGATAATGACACTTCTGCACTTGATATCTGGGACCTGCAGTGAAAAGAGAAAATGACTGCCCTCACACAGTCTGTGTGGACAGGACTTTTAGATAAGAACTGATGTAATGAGTACTGAGCAACAATGATAGCATGTGCCAGAGCAGTCTCAGCCATTCTAAGGACTCCATTCATTCTGTAGATCCCATGATTCTGAGTCTCAGATTAAACACACAACTGAGTCACTGAACTTTGACACCTTTTTTGTTTTAAAATGTTAGCTGCTTTACTTTGCCATTCTTTCCTGATCTGTCTTATGCAATTCTGTGACCTTAAAACCCTCACCTTGGAACAGAATAAGCTTTGCTTAAGTCAGAAAAAAAAATTAAATGAAATGGGGACTTTCATGGACTCCAGCTGCATCTTAAACCATGACCTCTCCCCCAGAAAAAAAGAAAAGGAAAAAAGTCAGTGGTCACATGATGGAGTGGGCGCAAAGTTAAGTAGTGACTCACAGCAGTTGGTCAAGATTTGTTCCACATAGAGGTATGACTCTGGGTGTCCATCACCACATTCTGCGCAGAAATGCAGCCTGTGCAGGGGGTGTTTTGTCTTTTTGACCGTGTCTTGCCAGATCAGATAGAAGTGAGGCCTTCTGGGGAGCCTCATGCACCCAGGGCTATGGTAAATGGCATGCAGGCTGGGAGGAATGTTTAGTGCATGATGGCAAACAGCTCATCTGCAAGGAGGTCAGGTGACCAGAGGATGGGGTCCTCTGCGATTGGCTTGACCTTTCAGCTTACTTCTCATGCATCACGTTAACTTTACTTTGCACTGTGTTTAACATAATATTTGACACCCAGTGAGCTGACAGCATTCTAGGGTTATAATCAGAACTACAAAACATTTTCTAGGATTTTTTTCAAGACCTCCAAGCGCTGTCAGGACATTGAAACATTTAAAAAAAATGAGATCATTTGAAGATAAATTAGTTTTTAATGACCCTTTCAAGCTGGCAGAGAAACCGGCCAGTCATCTGAAGCAGCTACTCTGTCTCAGCAGATACATACTCAGCAGGATGTGGTCTTTGTCCCTTTTAGACAAAGCTTCCTGTAGGTCCACTCTGCAGCACATGACTGAGAATGTAACATTCTCCATGCGTGATGCAACGACTCCTGGGATGTAATGCCTTTTCAAGAAGGCGTTGGAGGGCTGCTTGAGTAGGACACACCCAAGCCTTAAGTTTTTTTCCTCAGGATTTGTAATGATGGCCAGAGCAGAAATACCAAACTGAAAGGTTTTCTCATTCTGTGTTTAATTCTCTGTTTTGAGTCGCTTTGCTTCACATGAAATCATACTACAAAATTCTCTCCAACTAGTTACTGTAAAATATCTCCTTCAACCTCAGGCACCATACAGTAGCCAGGGTGCTACCGCACAGTGAAAGCTATAGAGTTTTTAACTGATCAAACCTGGGAGGATCACAGTTATGAAAAGTCCTCGATGTTCCCCAATTCACCCAGCACATTCCTGAAAGGTCGCCAATGGCAATATTTTCTGACAAAATACATTTTAAAAAAAGCTTTAAAAGCAACATTTCAGTACTTCTGGGACTAAACTGAGATTTCCCAGTTAAACTGATATAAAAATCCACTCACCTACAGGCCAGATTCTGAGAACTTGAAACTGTTGCCGCATGGAAATAAAACAAATACCACAGCTATCCAATGGCTGACAGCTTTTAAAAGGTAAGCAGACTAATTGTGTAGTCATATCTGAACATTAATGGATCCTTCAGTTTTTATTAGTTTATTTAGAAAGGAAATACTGAGGGTTAGTAATGTTTTAGTCTTACTGTTATATACACAACCATAGTATTTAGTCTAGAAAGCAAGGAAAAAGACACTGTATAATGCTTCAGAGTATGTGTCGGCACACATACACTATTGTATGTATTTTCAGAGAATGCACTCTCTCAAGTTTTCAGTAAAAATTAAGCAGAACAAAGCACTTCAGTAAAGAACTGATCCACAGTGTTCAACCCACTCAACTTATGGCACTTCAGCTGTTTCTCAGTAACTTACGGGAAAGATTAGTCAGTCAGGCTGTCACAGCTATTACATACAGTACAAAATGATGCTTTTTATGTTGTTAAGAAGCAACTCTGGGGAGTAGCTTTCTGAAAGCAGTGACTGCACAAGGTGTCACTACAGTCTGTGGAAAGTTAATAGCAAATGAAAGTTTGTGCCTGAGCCTTGGTGGAACTTGGTGAACAGATGGCTGTCTGTGTTTTCCCTTTGCCACAATAATAATCGGTGAGCAGCTATTTGCAGGTAGCAGTCTTGTGTTGGGGTGCAGGTAAGACCAGACCTGTGTGGAGGCCCATGCAAAACCTACTCTGACAGTTTATCTCTAGCAGCGTCCAGCCATGCAGCCTGAAGTAGGCCAAGGAAGAATGAGGGTAACGCAGGTAGTTCGCTGTCTGCATGGTGAATAAGGAGGTACTATTTGCTTGCTGAACTAATAACTCAGGCCCCCAACTAAGGATATTACCTTCTGTAACAGCTTTTTTGCTCTGCTAATGTAATGCTTGAATAAAGTAAAGGAATTCATTGAAAGTAATGTTGCACCCTTTTATCCTGTGTTACATATATATGGCTTCAAGAGATAGCTTTCTTGGGTAGTTTCTATCAAATAGTAGTAGTGTAGAGTAGTGTGCAGCCAGGACCTCTAACCTTCTGTGGCCACAAATACACATCAAATACACATCACATATACATCTGGGCTCTATGAAAGGTGAAGGGCATGGAATACTCACACACAGCATACAAAAACCCAAACAAAGGTACCCTTGGTAGAATGGTTGAATAGCCACACATAAAGAGTCATAAAATGCAAAGATATAATAAGATCAGCATCCATGCGTTTGTTTAGCAGTGAGCAGTACAGTGCGATATGAAAGTTGTGGCTAACGTTTGTGGTCATGCTGTAAATACCACAAGTCCCTTTATAGCACAGCTGCTCTTCTCTGTTTGAGAG
This sequence comes from Megalops atlanticus, assembly GCA_019176425.1. Taxonomy (NCBI): domain Eukaryota; kingdom Metazoa; phylum Chordata; class Actinopteri; order Elopiformes; family Megalopidae; genus Megalops; species Megalops atlanticus. The sequence continues at coordinate 15,210,454 of CM032885.1, forward strand.
ACTGATACAAAGGGCTGTAATGCTCCATCTTTTATTTTTAGGCCATCTTTTTTTTACTTTATCAGTTTCAGGTTCAAACTTTCTTTACAAGGACAAACTCAAACAACAAACCTTTTCCAGCCTTTGCTTTAGGACATTAAGTTCTGTAGTGGGACTTACTTAAGTATTAGGTTATTTTTCAATTATTTTTATTTTAAAGGGAGGGGGACAACATAGTTGCTTCACTTCATACTTATTTTCACAAACCTGTGGTTTGGACATTTTACTTGGAACCTGTGAGTGTTTGGTCTCCATGGTAATGCTGTGAGCTGACTCTTGTTTTCTCTAGGTCTGTGTGTACTTCAGTTCGCTCCTGTGTTTTGTCACACTGCTGCTCAACAGTTGTTTGCAAAGTATTTTCAGGGAAATAACTGTTTCATGTCGTCTGTGATATTGTTAGTGATTTTTGTTATTTTTGTGGCTTTGTAACGTCCCAATGCTTACCGCAGCATCATAGAAGCTGGTAAGTGTAGCAAAATACAGCAACTATCCAGACTCCCCCTCATTTAAATTCTTCAGTGGAACTCATACAGTGCCTCCTGCTGGCTGTTTTAGACATTGCATAGCTATCTGTGTGTGTGTGTGTGTGTGTGTGTGTGTGTGTGTGTGTGTGTGTGTGTGTGGGGGGATGTATACATACTGGACATAGTTAAAAGATTGCTTTAAACCAGTGCCTAACCTATAGCCTAACCTATCCTCTAATTCTGTGAATCTAGTGCACCTCCAGCAGAACCCTCTCTGGCTTCAAATGTAGTGACTACACACTGGCTGGCTGTGAGGACTTGGCAGTGTTGACTGTGTTCTCTCATGGTTTCCCTTAGTGCCCAGAGAGACAGCAGTTGGTAACAGTGGACTTCCTGCTTCTGCACCTTCTCCAGCTACCCCTCGCTTTCAGACAAGTGAGGTGCTTATTTCCATATGAATTTCACTCTGTGAAAATACCAAAAATAATCCCGTGGACAAGACACATTTCAAATGCACATCATGAAAAGGAATATGCTGTGGCATCACACTATGTGATAAATTGCTATATTAATATCATGAATCAAACAGTTCCTTCAGATAAGGTGGTCTGTACTAAAACAAATGATGCAAAGCCCCCTCCATTCTGTGTGTGTATAATCGGCAGCTCAATGAATCAGTGAAAGGATTCTTTCATTTAAAATGATAAATATCTGGATTAATTGGTTGTGCAGACTTCAGTTATTCAAACGTTTGTAAATGAGGCTGGACATGACAACAAAGTTTAATACATTCCATCATAAATAAAATTGTTTAGATTTTATTTATCATAATAACATTAATAATAATGATAAAAATGAGTTCTCCAGTATCATGCTTCCTGAAAAGATTTTTTTCATCTACCATTGCTGTCTGTTTTTCCAGAAAACCCTGATCACAGGATGAAAGCGAAATACATGAAAATACCTTAATATACGTTGACCTAATGATATCAATCATTTAAATCGCCTGCTTGGCTCTGATCACTTCATTTGAGTGACACTTTCTAAGACTCCAGGCAGTTTGTGTTTTCCTGAAATTATGCTTGGCGCTCTCTCCTCTTCGGACGGCTATCCTGAAACAGCCTGCCTCTCTGATGCTGTTTACCTAACTATTTCTGTAGTGAATCACATCTTTGAGTGGGGTTTTCAAATGTGCAGTTGTGCATGTGTACAAACTGCAATTATCGGTGGGGCTACGAGTTCAGCAGGTATCCCCTGCACACAGGCCTAGGGAGAAAAAACAAATTGCGGTAGTCCCTTGGACAAACACGTCGCAGTGTAACTCCGTTTTTTTATTTCTGGCACAGGACTGGAGGACCCACCTTTAAAGGACAGTTTAAGAAACTGTGAGTAAATATGCACAGCATTTTGCAGAAATACATACGTTTAACTTTGGTGGTGAGCTTACACTAATCTCCTTCATTATCTCAGCATACTCAGTACATTTTAAGGTCTCATACTACTCACCCATTATTTATGTAATCACACTTTTTTACATTTTTGAAAACGTTAATTGGCACTTATTTATTCATCTCAGAAAGCATGATAAGTTTCTTTAGCTAGGGAACTGAATAAGCAAATTGCATCTCTTCGTGAGCTCTTTGTGTGCAAACAGCAAGGCCTAGGATTCAAAACTGACAGTAGAGGTACCTTTGCCACACATTGCCTTTACATTACAGTGTGGCTGCAACAAAAATACAAAAGTCTTGTAACATTGGACCATGGTTGTATTGCTACCTGGCTATACTATATGCCCAAAGGTATGTGGACGCCCCTCCTAATTATTGAGTTCAGGTGTTTCAGCCACACCAATTGTTAACAGGTACATAAAATCAAGCACATAGCCATGCAATCTCCATAGAATGGAGTAGAATGGGTTGTACTGGAGAGCTCAGTGACTTTAAATGTGGCACTGTCATAGGATGCCGTCTTTGCCACAAGTTAGTTCGCAAAATTTCTGCCCTGCTAGATCTGCCCTGGTCAACTGTAAGTGCTATTATTGTCAAGTGGAAGCATCTAGGAGCAACAACAGCTCAGCCATGAAGCGGTAGACCACACAAACTTTCAGAGTGGGGCCGCCAAGCGCTGAAGCACGTAGCACGTAAAAACTGCCTATCAGCTGTTGAATCACTCACTACAGAGTCCCAAACTGTCTCTGCATGCAATATCAGCACAAGGACTGTGCATTGGGAGCTTCATGAAATGGGTTTTCATGGCCAAGCAGCTGCACACAAGCCCAACATCACTATGCGCAATGCCAAGCGACGGCTGGAGTGGTGCAAAGCACGCCACCACTGGACTCTGGAGCAGTGGAAACGCGTTCTCTGGAGTGATGAATCACACTTCACTATTTGGCAGTCTGATGGATGAATCTGGGTTTGGTGAATGCCAGGAGAGCGCTACCTACCGGAATGCACAGTGCCTACTGTAAAGTTTGGTGGAGGAGGGATAATGGTCTGGGGCTGTTTTTCAGGGTTTGGGCTAGGCCCCTTAGTTCCAGTGAAAGGTAACATTAATGTTACAGCATACAAAGACATTTTAGACAATTGTATGCTTCCAACTTTGTGGCAACAGTTTGGGGAAGGCCCTTTCCTGTTCCAGCATGACTGTGCCCCTGTGCACAAAGCAACGTCCATAAAGACATGGTTTGACGAGTTTGGTGTGGAGGAACTCCAGTGGCCTGCACAGAGCCCTGACCTCAACCCCACTGAACACCTTTGGGATGAATAAGAATGCCGATTGCGAGCCAGGCCTTCTCGTCTAACATCAGTGCCTGACCTCACAAATGCTCTTTTGGCTGAATGGGCACAAATTCCCACAGACACACTCCAAAATCTTGTGGAAAGCCTACCCAGAAGAGTGGAGGCTGTTACAGCTGCAAGTGGGGGGGGGCTCCATGTTAATGGCCATGGTTTTGGAATGGGATGTCCAATAAGCTCATATAGGTGTGATGTTCACATACTTTATGTGTGTCCACATACTTTTGCCCATATAGTGTATCTGTGAAATTGCTATTAGAGTAGCAATTTCACAGATCCAACGCTTTGAGTTTGACACTTGAAATAAAACTCAACTTACCCGAACCTGCAAGAGTGAACATTGGTTGATCACACTGAAAATATGTTAAGCTCTGCCACCCATGTAGGTGAGGCTTCAAAATATGTTTGTTTAAGATTCAGAGCTCTCTAAAGCTTGGAACTTTGTACTGGTGTCCTGTCATACACTGTAATGTACAGACATGTTATAATGTGATTGTTTAATGTTATATGATTTGGCGTTTTTAAAATCTGCACAAGGACAGCAGATGAAAATTAGGTGTTACTAGTAAAAACACATATAATTAGTTTACATGTTAAATGCTGTACATGAGAGAAAGAATTAAATGTCTGTGCACTATCTGTTCCTGGAAGCAGTTTATTTTAGATGTGTAGACAAGACACTATTTCAATTCAAGGTTTATCTTCTGATCTTCTTATTCACAGTTGTTATACTTATGCCTGCCACACACTTGGAAGATGGAATGTGCATATGCTTCTGGTGTATGGCAAACACTGAACATCATCCCTTGGCAAATGAATACCTGAAACAGATCCAGTTTTCTATACACAATTGTCATTAAACCTTGTCAAGCTAAAAGGTGTCTGTTTATTTGCAAATGATTATTCAGCACAGCTAGCTGCCCCTTGTTTGTTAACCAGAAATTGGGGAAAGGAGAAGCCACGAACAGACACAAATTGCCAACAAGCTGAAGGGTGCTCCCCTATGATAGCGCCACCTATCGGCTCCTTGACGATATTAGTGCATAACTTGAGGAAGATCTCCCTCTGGTGGAATAAACCCGATAAGGCTTGCTCTTCGCCTCCCATTTCCTTTCCTTCCGCCTGGTCATCACAGAACAAAACAATCTCTTTCTCATCAATATTTTTTCTCTTACGATTTCCAGAAACCACAAACACGTATAAAACGGCAGACTTATAAAGACCAAGGCCCACAACATTAATCTGTATCTGATCCCGGACCTCGCTGTAAATGTCTTAAAATGAAAATTTGACTTCAGAGTGATCAATACCAAAGGGTGTCATTATTGCAAATGAAGAAATACACCATCTGTTGGCTGTCTTAAAGATGATTTAAATGTATTAGGCGTAAATTGTTTATGGCAGTGAGGATGAGAATGAAAAGTGGGGGGAAAATATCGTTACAATTTACAACTGTGAAAGCCATTGGTTCCCTCATACCCACTGAACTGCACTCCACTGACATTAAACCGAGGCAGATCATTATCATGTTGGGCAAATGTGGGTGGAACTCCTGTAGAACGAATGTAGAATTTTAAAGAATACGTTAGAAGTAGTGTCCTTGGCTAAAAATCATTCTGTTGAAATGTTCCCGTAAAATACTGTTTCCTAGCATGTAACATGCGCAACGTTAGTATCCAAGATAAAGGCACCCGTCTGAAATGTTTGGAATGAGACATATGTTTATGCACGTTTCCGAATTGTGACAATCACAACATTACTGAGTGGCAAATACAGTTACTTTCATATGGTACCGTAAAATTATGACTATTGCAACAATATTTACAGAGTCATATGACTTCTCCTGGACGTGGGCAGGTCCGTACAACACCCGGATGTGCTCTTAGTCTAGCGGCAGTCTTCAATTGTAGGCAGAATTTGTGCGGTCAAAATCATTCAGTAATGGGGACGTCTGAGAGAGCTGAAAGAACCATGCTGCTGTGCTAAATTCTGCGTTTTTGATTTACTGGAAAGATGGAGGACGATCTGGTGTCGGAGGATGATATTTGTAAGTCATGTCATTATTTTTCAACAATGTTAGCGAGCTAACGCTTTCTCATTCTTTCATACGCTACCTGCTGTATGCTTCTGTGAATAGAACGATTCAGCCAGCTAATGTAGCAAGGACTTACACCATTATATATATTTGACTTCATAGTTAAGTTTAATATGCCTGCTGGAATGTGTTTGTTTCAGTTCCCACACTGTGTAATTTAAAACAGACTTGACAGACCGACAGATAGATAGATAAATGGATAATTAGATAAGCTGGCTGCATCATACATTCTTATCGCTTGTAAGATAAAAGAATGCTTCGGTTTTTCTTGGAAAGCCTAGTATTTGTATTCCACTTGTTTGTGAATGGCAAGAGTACAGTTCGGTATTTGCAAAGGCCTTGTTTCCACCTGCCGTTATCTCCTTCTTGAAAAGGTTCCAGTTAATTATTGCCATACCATACATTCTCAGGAATCCCTCAAGGTATGATTTGCTATTTGATATCACAGTATTTAAACAAATTGCATTCCAGCAAAAGGGTTAAAGAGGTGGGACTAAAGGTTCCATAGGATTCCCTGTACTTTTATTTTAGTTGTATTTTTTCTTCCTCAGGCCACCGTCATTCACAACTTGTCTGGTAAGGTGTTTCATTCATACATGACTGAATGGACAATGCAACCGTTTACTGTGGACAAGTTACTGTTACAACAAACGTGCTCTGCCTGACTTTAGCTGCAACCTAGATCCATACACTTGTACTCTATCCTACACAGCAAACTGGCTGTGTTTGACCTCTCTGTCCTGAGACATGATTTGGAACAATGAAAACAGGAGGTGTGACTTTATTTATATGACTTGTTACCAGTGCCCCAGGTTTTGTTAGTTAGGGTTTGCCCTGTGATTCGGTTTGCCCTGTGATTCAGTTTGACACACTGAGACAGCAGTGCAGTGTAGTGGTAAGAAGCAGGGCTTGTAACCAAAACGTTGCTGGTTCGATTCCCCGATTGCTGTTGTACCCTTGGGGAATGTATTTAACCCATAATTGCCTCAGTAAATATCCAGCGGTATAAATGGATAAAATTGTAACCTACTGTATGTAAGTCGCTCTGGATAAGAGTGTCAGCTAAATGACAATTATGTAAAGAAAGGCTTAGAACCATAATTGACAAGGCATTTGGCATATCACAAGTTAAAGTTGTGCATTTATGCCTCTCCCACCTTGCAAACCCATTACAGGTTTGGATTATTTATCATCAGGCAATCTTTGCATAAAAGCAGAAGAGCATTTCCCTGGTTGACTGAAGAAGATTTATGCACACAAACAGCATGGTTTATTTATGTGGAAAATGTGATATATCAACTAGTAATTACTGCGTTACAGCAGGACACACTAGAACACTCAGGCTGACTGAGGAAGATTTGTGTGCGCAGACTGTAATCAGTTTTGCTTGAACAGCAAAGTGGAGACATGCAAATGTGCAGCTATAAAAAGCGAGCCATAACATTATTTGTTGGAGTTATAGTCAGGAACGACACATTTGTTTGCTAAAAAAGCATTTCAGCGTCAGTCCTGGTGGGTATCATTTAGAAGAGAATGGGTTTTTTAATGCTTCCGCCTAAACGCTGCGTCGAGCTCGGCTTGTGGGAGTTCCGGCCTCTCAGCTGCTGTAGTCCTCAGAGGGAGCATGATTGAAACTCTCTCTGATTCTGTAAATGGCCGTCATTATGCCTGGGCAAGAAGTCAAGCTGATGATTGGCCTAGACATCAGAACAAAGGCAGATTACTGTGCGAGGGCTGTGAGAAGTGTTGGGGAGTATCAGAAATGCACAGTGGGCAAACGGGGTGGGCGGGGTGGAGGGTATGCCTACAACAAGAAAATATGTCTAAATAAATCAGCTGGACAGATCTGAGTGCTGATGGAAAGGCCTGAGGTTCATGTGCCATTTCAGTGCTGCGGTCAGAGAAGGAGTTCCACGATGCGGCAAAGAGGAACGACACAGAGAAAATGCAAGAGCTGATGAAAAGAGGGGTAGACATCAAGGCCAAAAACAAAGTGAGTGTTTCTGACGCATGGCAAACCGCTGACCTTTCTGCCAAATCCACAGGTCCTTACTCTGTTTTATATATAATCTCACTGCTACATTTATTCAGTTATTCACTGGTGTTATCAAGTGTTATTCTAACCTGCATCCTACAGATTTGTACAGATAGTTTTATGACTGACAGATGAAGTTTCTGTTTCCCGGAAGCATTTTTGTATTTATGAATGTTTTCACATGAAATGAAAACCCCCTACAAGTGTCACCTTGCCGTTTACGTACCAATAATTTTGACAAGCTAATTAAATAGCTTGAGAAAAATGACAGGTTCAATAGTACAGTACTCCGTGATAAGATATAAATGAAACATAATCAGAGAAAAAGGGCATGACCTCATTGACAGCGGTGAAAGGGAATGTTTACCTTGGCCAAGCCGACGTCATTGTTGCAGAAATGTGTTGCTTCGTGGTGCAGAGAGCTTTTGACACCTCTAAAGACGTTTATAGAGTAACAGGGGAGGGCTGGCTGGTTGAAGGTCGACAGATGAAAGCCACAACGCTGGTGGGGGGGCCTCCTTCCACTTTGTAGATAGAAAGCTGCTGGCACAAGATATTAACATGTGGTGAAATAATTGGACGCCCCTGATCAGAGGAAGTCAAGTCCTGACAGCGTCCGACCCATATGGATGTCAGTAGCCCCACAGTCATTGTTTGGTTTCGGTCGATTAAACATCAGAGCGGAGAGGGGGGAAAAAAACACTTCTTGTTGCCTCTAGAACAGGATGTGACACCGGTCTCACATTAGATAACCGAATGCCCTCAGAAATGCTTACCATAGCTAACATGATCATTGGTTTCTCATGTTTCAGATTGTTTGCTCTTCCACTGTGCTGTTTCTTGCTGCGGTCGTATGGAATTTGAAGTCTTTCTTCCGCCTCGCCTTAAAACACAACTATGTTAACACTGCGAGCCTATTCTTTACTGTGGTGCAGAGAAGCAAATACAGGGAAGATTTCCTCTCACATCCTGTACTCCTCACTCCACATATGATAAACATAGCTCCAAGTAATAAAATGTGTCTTGGTGACTCATGAGGCAAGATGTCTCAAGACTGCATAGATAGCAAGGCTGAAGGAAGACCTGAAAGTGAAATTCTTTGTTACTGCCCTTTCAGTATGTTCATAATTCTGATTAAGAATCTTATATCTGTGTATCTTATAATATAATTTTACTGAATTCAAACAATATCCCAGGTATCCGCTGCATGCATAATGCTTTGTTTTCTCAGAGACAGACATTTTGCTTCCGCTTGTTCGTGTTCTTCAGCTCTTCTGTCGTCCTGCACGGTGCCGTTCTGATCTCCAGCCTCTGAACTCCCGTTGCTTTTTGCTGCTCTGCAGGTAGACAGGAAAGCCCTCCACTGGGCTGCGGGAATGGGGAACGTGCAGGCCCTGCGTCTGCTCCTGGACCACGACACCGAGGTGGACGCCGCCGACAGCGTAAGCGTCCGCAGGGTGCCGCACACTCCCACCGCCGCCTCTCTCCTTCACCATGGGACACCAGTGTCACCTTCTTCCGTGCTGTCCCAGTACTGGCGCTTCGAGTTACTGTGTACACCGGAGTTTTCATTCGTAATGAATGCTGAATGCATTGGGTTTGGCTGAGCTTTACAACTGAATGCGGGATTTTGCTTCTCTCAATACTCGTCTGCCGGAAGCCATTTGTAAAAATGAATGTGTCATTGGAGGTTTCTCTGCCGCTAAGTAGATTAAAGCAAATGTTGCTCCAGTGATTATTTACATTATTATCTGCCCCTCAAGATGTAGGGCAGCTGTCCCAGCTGATTAAGTTTAATTGTTTGTTGTGTTATTGTTCTAGGCATTTCAGCCCGCTAGGTGAACAACCAGTTCATCTTCAGCAATTAACATTAATATAGTCTGTGGTAATAATTTAAGAGCCACAAATTATCGAGGTTGAGAAAATCTTTTATCTTTTTCACAGAAACACACCTCCGGCTATCCATTTGCAGATAATATCAGTGTAAAGAGATACGATTTCTCATTGTTTAATTAACAGTTCAATCAGACTTGATTAGCAGAGTTCGGTTGGAATGAAAATGAGCGTGCACAATGGGTCCTCAGGACTGAGATCAGGAAACACTGACCCATTTTACGGTCGTTATGACAGCCAATCTTCCTCACACATCCGAAGGTCCCTCTGTGATACCGCTTTTAAATAAGCACGACCTCACATTGTTTGTGTGTGCCCTGCATCGAGTGTTTTCAAAGCTCTTCCACCTTTGGCTCCTCTGTGATTCGATTTAATGGAAATGTCACTTCATAATGCGTGAAGAGGATACAGGAAGAGAGTAGCCTTCATGCTCCTCGGTGCAGAGATTCAGTAGCAGGGCACAGCACACTAATCTCTGGCACACACAGGAAGTGAGCTGTGTATGGGGCTTCATGCTGCCTGGATCAGAATATCTCTCCCTCTCTCTCTCCCCCCTTCTCTATCTCTCTCACTCTCACACACACATAAACCAACACACACACAATTGCACGCACGCACGCACACACGTGGATGCATCATAAAACTAGGCCTGGGGGTAGTACACTGTTTATTGAGCACTGTGATAAATATTTGATGGCATGCAGTTCAGCCACCTGACATTTCATGTGTGATTGCTTTCCACACAGGATGGCTTTTCTGTTGTACATAGTAGGATAAAATCGCTCTCTGCGTAGCAGCTGTTACTGCATTTAGGAAATTTAAATGTGCCACACCATCATATTTAATGAACATTAAGAAAATCATTCACAACATAATGGAAATAGAATACAGTGTTATAGAGTTTTATGCATTTACCGATCAATCGAAACATTTAAAATGCTGAGCTGTTGGTCACTCTCTGTTAGAAAGCGACGAGCAACAGTCACAAGGGGGTGGGCTTTCCAGCTTGAATGATGAGCTTGTTTTCTCACAGTTCGGTATGAACGCTCTGCTGCTGGCCTCCTGGTTTGGTCACCTCAAGGTCCTACAGATCCTGGTGGCGTCTGGAGCGAAGCTAAACTGTGAAAACAAAGTAAGGCAGGCATGCGTACTATGTGTGTATGTGTATGTGAGAGGTGGTCAACCCAAATATGTTCCAGCATTGTTACCCATCTGACTTGTCACTTCATCATTCTCTCAGATGTCAAATGATGGTCAAACTTACAGCGTGCATGAATACAGCCATTTTTTATGATCTGTTTATCTCAAAAGCAGTATTGTAATGTAATGGTCCCAGGAACAAGGGACTTCTGAAGTTTGCAGAAGAAGGTTGCAGATTTGAATTGCAGGTGGGCATGGCAGTTGTGCTCCTAAGCAAGATAATCACCCTGAATTGCTGTGGGGAAACATTCAGCCATACAAATGGAAAATATGTAAACTGATAAGGCCTTATGCTGAAGAAATAAACTCCAAGTCTCCTTCTAATCAGAGTTTGTGACAATCTTGCTGAAATGTTCCTCAGTGTCTTATTGTGCTTCCTTTTCCAGAACGGGTTGAATCTCCTGCATTGTGCTGCCCAGAGAGGTCACATTAAAATTATAGAGTTCATCATGGAGGACCTGGAGGACATACGGCTTGACCGGACAGACAAGGTGAGGGAGAGATCTTAAGATCTCGGTCTCAGTGGAGCTTTACCAAAGAGCTGCAGTATCACGGGATGGTGCCACTGCAAGCTGAGTGGAGCCATCATTAAATGGGACCATTTCAATTGGAGTAAAAGTCAATGACTCCCTCTGTTTGCCAAAACTCGTATTATTCCTGTGGGAGACCATTAAATATATCAGAGGCAATTCCGAGAGACAATGTACTGTGCTATCTTTATATGTAGTGTAAATACTGGACAGTCAAAACAGGACCTGCTGGATCTGTCAGTTTGTGGCATGGCCAGAGTTGTGTGTGGTGGTTTATGAGGGGTTATTTATTTTGGATAAAAAGGAGTGTGCATCACACCTATTTACAGGGAGCTCATTGTAGGGATCGTCTGATGGATGTCCATGCTGTCTAAGCTCCCAGCTTGTCACAGCAACATAAAGTTCATTATGAGAGGACTGATGCCAGGGCTCTAAAAGCAGATATATTAATGTAAGTGCTAGTGGAGTTTAGTGAGCCTTTTACTGTCTTTATTATGCCCTGTACAGATAGACCCAGGAGCATGAATCACTTTTCAGATCACGACAGCAGGGACGTGGTGTGCAGGGGTTGTTTTTCTTGTGAATTCTTTAACAGCACCGTTATGTGAAGTAAGTTCTTCATTTAAGTAAATGTTGCTTTTCATGTGAATGGCAGCAATCCCGTCCACTTTGAAGTGCATGATAGTGTCAAGGGGTTTAAATATTTTATTTTGGAAAAAAAGAAGGCTTTTAAAGATTTTGAGAATGAATGATTTGTGTTGCCTTTAGTGTTAAGAGTGCTGAAGTACCAGGATCAGGTTTGTTTATTTAGAGCTGATCAATGGTGTCACCTCCCTTAGTACATGAGAACTGCCCTAGAAGGGGGGGGGGTGCAGACTCATGAGTTACTATGGAATGACACAATCAATGACGTCAATACCAGAGACTAACAGGAAATGCTCAGTTACACTATCACTGCTCTCTGTGGCTTTGAAAACATGGCTGGGGGATGTTTTTAATCAACACATTGACTGTGGACCTAGTGCTTTTAGGACTGCTTTCCTTGTGTGAGAATTTCCTGTGGAATCAGGAGCAGTGGAGGTGTGGGCGGTTGGAGGATGACCTCAGTCACCCAGCGTGGAAGCTGGCACTTGGACAAATACCTCACGGCAACTCAGTTTAAAAAAAAAAAAAAATTGGCACAACAACTGTTTCATTGACTCAGATTAGCGGTGGGTAGCAGGCTGCATGCACTGGGCCATGGTGAAAGAAGTGCGCAGGGTGCACACGCAGCTTTGAGCTCACCGATGAATGGTTTCCCCTTGAGCGGTCACATTTTGCCAGAGTGAGCGCTGAACAATAGCATTCAGTTACGACTGTCAGTGCGCGTTCAGTCAGCGCCCCGGCAAGCGAATGTTAAAGCATTACTCAGAGCCAGAGGGCTAATGGTCTATTTAATGTGCAGTTGAGTCACGCAGTGATGTGGAGGCCCTCCTCTCTTTTTGGGATGCAGCACAGGTCTTCCTGGAACCAAAGACCTCTGTTATTTATCCCATTTCAGATGGGAGGTAATTGAGCCACTGCCATTGGTAACATCGAGTGAAAACGATTTGACAACGGGGACCATTTAGTGAACCCACAGAGCACTTTGGAGTACACAGCTTTCAGTTCTGCCTCGATGTGTTTTGGGAATTTACGGCTAGATGCAGTTAATGGTTTTAGTGTGCTGGATTTGCATCTGCTCTTCAGGGGCAGTTGAATATTCGTCTCTGACCCCTCTCTCTGACCCTTTGCTGACCCCTCTGGTCCCTCGTCCCTCCCCAGTCTGGCAGGACGGCTCTCCATCTGGCTGCGGAGCACGGGCAGGTGGAGGTGGTGGAGTTCCTCATTGGATCGGGCTGCGCCCATGGCCTCAAGGACAAGGTGACCCCCAATCCCCCAATCCCCCAATCCTCCAATCCTCCACCCCACCTTGGTTCACTTGGTCAAAAGTCATGAGATGACTTAAATGAACTTGCACAGCACTTGTCATGAAGAGACCCACCCCTCCCTCTTTTAAAAAGATAAAGTAAGCAATAAGCAGATTCTGATGTGGTATGATAAGCAGTGTACATATTCTTTTCCTGGCCACTATTGATTTCCATTCCTCTGGCACCAGTGGCAGCTGTGTTTTATGACTCATTTCCAGGCTCAGTGTTAACTTTTTATGTCTCTTTAATCAAAAAGCACAGCACCAATTATTCTTTACTAGCGGAATACCAGTCACGCTTTGATACCTATTTACATGAAATAAAAATGTGTTGCCTGAGTTGTGGAAATGCTCAGTGTCGACATGATGACAGTGCAGTTATGAGAATGGGGGAGGGGGAAAGGAAGGATGTAATAATAATTACACTAATAATTATGAATGTTATAATAATCATACATAAAACATAATGATATAGTGTATATATATCACTGAAAGTAGTATAATGCAGTATAATATAGTAAGTCAGCAACACTCCCTGTCCCAGGAGCTGAACACAGCATTGCATCTAGCAGCCAAGCACGGCCACGATGAGGTCCTGCAGAAGATTGTGGAGACGGGAGTGGACATTGACGAGAAAAATGTGGTGGGTCCAATGCTCTTTTCTCCTGTCTCTGTCCATCTCTATCAGGAGGGACAGAGGCTGGAGAGGAGCATATTATAGAGACAGCTTTCATCCAGCAATATAAAAGACTACCTGTAATGAGGATTGTGGGATACCAGTTTATTTTGTCAGTTAGTAAAGTACTCTGTTAAAATATGTGGATGATGTGTAAAAAACCCTTGATACTCATTTTGGACATGCCTTGCCTGAAACAGGCTGTGTCGAAGATCCTTTCTGCTCTGTGAATGTTAACTCCTCCAAGACAAGTCATGGCTTTGTAGGTGGCATTTCAAGGACACCTTATGTGAAAAGTTGCCGAGATAGATGTGTTCTTCGGTGCAATACATGGTGAAAGGTCTCAGGGTGTTAACAGCGTGGGAGTGCATAGTGGCATATATGTATATGTGACGCAGTGATGTTTGTGCATCAGGACGGACTGACTGCCCTGCACGTCTCTGCCGACGGCGGCTACTACGACTGTGTGAAGCTGCTGGTGGAGTCCTGCTGTGACATCAACGCTCTGACAAACGCAAGTGTCACTCATTATGTGTATCTCAGCAGGATTCCACACAACAAAACCTTTGTATTTAGCGTTTTATTGACAGGCAAATTGTTATCTCGGGTAAGTGCGTGGTAATCGAGAGGTTTGTTTTACCCTTGGAGTCTGAGGGAAGGTTCATGACTGGTTGTATCCACAAGGCCTTTGACCCCATTTGACCTCCATACAATCCAAGTGTGAAAAGGGAAATGTATTGACCTTGGTATCAAGCCCCTCTGACCTGGCATCACACCTGATGACCTCAGGAGGGCCTGGGTTCAGAAAGACATCTGAAAGACATCAGAATCTGAAATGGTCCTAGATCAGATTGTGGTTATCTGACTAACTACCAAGTAATGTTAGAAGGGATAATGCAGAGACAGAAATAAGCACGGAGCAGTTACTGGCTGTATAGTTTTAATAGCTAGCTGTATAAGCAATAAGTAATAACCTCACGTGGCTGCTTCATCTGTGAAATTACAGCTAGAAATCACTGTTTTGTGCGGTTATGGTCTCTGAGAGAAGGCCACGCAGCCTCGGTGATGTATGCTTTATAACGTCCCATCTGCTGTGGGGTTTTGTGTCTGCAGAAGAATATGAATGCCCTCCATTACGCGGCCCAGCACGGCTATGAGAAGGTGGCCAGGCTGCTGGTGGAAGCGGGCATCAACACGGACGCCGTGGACAGCGTGAGTGCTCCTGGCGGATGCTCGCGCGTGCGAGAAAAACAACGCCTCCTGACTGTTATTAATGCGCTGGCGAATTTCGTCCGGCAAATAACGGATGAGCTCTTCGGAGGGGGTGCATCTGTCCCACAGCTGAGGGCGAGAGGCACGCTGGAGCTGTAGCCAAAGCCCATTTAATCCATTTGTCTTCTGACCCCCCCACTAAATCATCTAGGGGTGTGGGGTCAGCTGCAATGCTGGCTACTCCATCTGCCTTTGTGGCCAAGCATTGCAGCTCCCTGGTGGCTCGCCTGAACTGCTTTTCTGAGGTCGCGCAAGCCAAGAGGAATAAATTAGAGACTGTACCCACATTAGGCTTGTCACACTCACAGCCAACCACTCTGCATGATGCAGCAGATAATAATTAAACAATAAAATGATTAGAGCAGGTAGAACTTCTATCATACTGCTGCAGTTCAGTTGTGTTCATGTGTGATGAAAGTTTGTCCACCTCTTTGGTGTCAACCCGGCCTAGTGGTCTATGTCGCCATCTAGTGGCAAAATAATTTTCCTCCTCTCCTTTTTCTCCTCTGGCAATTCACCAGCAACACTCCACACCTCTTCACATCGCTGTGTTCCACAACTATGCAGAGATAGTGCGGCTGTTAATCGATGCTGAGTGCGACCTGGACATCCCGGACAATGTGAGTGAGCCATTATCATTATGACAGAAATGCATCTGTTACATTTCCTAATGCCCTCCATATGCATTCATACTAAAGAAAAACATGATATAACACAGTTTAATATGTTATACTTTAATCTTAATGGAATTGCACAGACCAAAGTCACATTATTCACAGATAATGAATTTTATTTTAGAAAACACTGGTAACCTTCATTTAGACTGCTGTACATTAGGACTGGAATACTCCTGATAACAAGCATCTAACCAACCTTAATGTGGATTCTCTTCAAAGAGGCAACAGACGGCGCTGCACATAGCAGCAGAGCATGGACGCCAGGACATTGCAGAAATGATTCTCATAGCGGGGGTCAACCTCAAATTGCTGGACAAGGTATTGTAGCTAATATTGCTTAGTGGATAGTAGCTAGGATTGGCCTGTAAATGAAGACAGCAGATGAAATATTGATTGCTTCCATACACATTTAACTGAAATATCTACCAGTAATAAAAAAGTGGCTTCTTTTTGCTAGCAGTTAGATGAGAACAAGTTTGGCAAGGCTCAGCCTCTTGTTGATCCATGTTGATTTTGTATTGACCTATGAATGCTGGGACTGTCCCTCATCAGACTGTGAACATTTTACTTTTCCTAATTTAGCAGAATACTGCATAGCACCCTCCTGATGGCTTAGGCTGTTTTTTGTTTTACCAGTAAAGATGTGTTGTGCAAAAGTGCAAAAGAGTATAAAGTGTTTAAAATGTATTTTATCAGGTAGGGTCCATTGAAAGCCAATTCTCTTTTACAGTGACAGCCTGGGAGAGGGAATTATTTAGTCAATTAACCTGTGTCCTGTAATATGATCATATGTAACATTCAAAAGCATTACCAGTGCACACATTTTTGTCATTTTCACTGGTATCTTCTCATTTCTTGACTTTCCCAGCAAGGGAAGATGTCCCTGGACATAGCAGCCAGAGGAAACCACATCAACGTGGTGGACATGATCATCAAAGCTGACAGGTTTTACAAGTGGGAAAAGGTATCGCCTTCAGCACTCTTTCTAAACCAAGGTCAGATCTGTGGAGAGCGTGACAGTTCACTTTCCCCTGTTTCCGGTCTGTGAAGGATAACCTGAACAGCGATTCGGACTCCTGGGTGGGCAGGCACCTGACCTTCAAGCAGGACCACCGCCTGGAGACGCAGCACATCCGCTCTGTCCTCTGGCGGCTGGCCACCAAATACCTCAAGCCCGGAGAGTGGAAGAGGCTGGCCCAGTGCTGGAGGTTCACAGAGGCACACATACGGGCTATAGAGCAGCAGTGGACAGGTGAAGGCCCAGTGCTAGTATTTCTTCTCTAGACTGTAGTCAGCTCTGTGTGCTTCCTGTTAAAAGTTCTATTTCTGCCATAGCTGAAGCCTTAAATGCTAAGACTTTCTGGCTGGTTATGAACATTCTTTAAGGGGTGTTGTTTAAAACAGAATATGCTACCATGGCAACACACACACAACACTGGAGCCTCATAGACAAGGAAATACAGAGGAAAAGAGAGAAGGCAGGACCAGAATATATGATCGTAATATAAAATATCTGGTGCCATACCATACAGTTACAGGCAGGTACTTTAAGAGTCAGTCATGGTCCTTTTCAGGTTTCCCTTTCAGGTTATATTTATATATTTCAGTGACATTTTCAGTGATATTTTAAGGATACATGTAAAATATATAGTGTATGTTTTCATTACTACAGTTGGCAGATTCCCATAAAACTGGGCAACTTTGAAGAAATACCTGTAAATTCTGAGATGTTTCTTTCAAAATATTGTTTTCACAGGCACACCCTTCTGAGTGTGAATACTAGTCATCGGTGATTATGATGATACTGATTATGGGCTTAATATACAAGACCACTGACATATAAAAGAAAAGAATAGAAAAAGATTATATTAAAAAGATTACATTCATTTGCTTACTGTAAAAGGAATAATGTCAAAATGAACTTTTTTAAGGATTTGAGCAATTTTCAATGACAGCTGGATTTTCCAGCCACTTTCCACAACTTTTACATGACTGAATGAAAATATTTTCAGTGACGATGGCAGTAGTATACCATCAATTACAATTTTGGAACCTCTCGGTGGCAGTGGGCTGGTATGAAAACCACCTGTGCTGGTCAATGTTTGTTGAGCATGATCCTATGCACATAAGACCAAATTACCCAGCAAATGTAGCTCTCTTACCGTGATATTTTAAAATCATTTTAAGGTACAAAGAGCTACAAGGAACATGGGCACCGAATGCTGCTGATCTGGCTACATGGTGTGATCATGGCTGGGGAGAATCCAATAAAGGGCTTGTATGAGGGCCTGGTGGGGATCTCCCGGAGAGACTTGGCAGGTGAGCAAGCAGCAAGTCACATGACCTGCTGCTCATAAATATTCTACTGGCAATGCATGTGAAACCACTGAAAAACCCCTTGGCATGAAAAAAAAACAACAATTTGTACCTCAATGCAACATCCAAAAGTCAAATCCCCTGCTTACATGAGCACAAAACAAGATGCATCAACATGCCAGTGATGAACTGGATAGTTATTGGCTTGCGAATCAACTCCTATTTCTGTTACACGGTTCTCATTTGCTTGCAATGGTTGGATTATTTCTCATTTCTTCTTTCAACAGAAAGCATAAGGCAGAAGGCCAATGCAGATTCAAACTCTCCAAAGAAATGCTCTATCATGTGAGCGAGCACTTCCTTCAGACACAGAGAGCCGTTTCACAAACTGGGCAAGTGCGGTCGGGTTACGTCACACAACCTTTTAAATAGGCACAAACAAGAAAACAGTAGTTCAGATAAAGCAGGGCTAATATCAGGATGGAAACTGACTTTTACACTACAGACTTTTCAGAGGTTGTGTGTAGTTTCCGGGAAGACTGTCACCATTTTACAGGATGGCTACAATTGAGAGAGAAACTGACAGAACAACAGTGCCAGTGAAGCGGAATTTTCCACTAGGTCCTCCAAATCTCCATCTGAAAGGGCTACTACTGTATGTGCCATTCCACAGGGCACTTTGTCCATTCACTGTAAAGCTAAAAGCACGTTTTTTTGTCAAGACACAAGGAATGCATCTGTCTCCGTAGCAATTCTTTTTTTTTTTTCCCTTACTCTTGGTGAAAGGCTGCTCTTTGGCAAAAGGATTTCCTCCATTTTTAAAACCACAACTTCCATGCATTTGCCAATGAAGAATATCAAGTGGAGTAGTCTTTTTCTAAACTGTGATTTGTTTTCACATGTTTTTAACTGACAAAATACCTGGATGCCAACACATCCTCAAGCCTTGGTCTTCCCACTGCATATATCCTGCAGTGCTCATTGGCACTCATCCTCAATCTACCACCACTGCAGCGCCAATCACAATTTCATTAGAGTACCCGTCCAAATCAAGGCAACAGTCTGTGCAGCACAATACTTCTGAAACTAGCAAAATTTAAAAGTAAAAACAGGACTAGTATGCAATGCTATAGACTGATGTTTTGCCATTTGACGGGTTTAAAGTTTGCACAATGTAATAAAATCCTTGTAAAAGGCTTGCGTTATTAAAACACTACTGTTAACCCCCTTTAAGTGAAGTACCCCACCTTTCAGTGACAACCAATGATTTTTGACAAAAAAATGTAGCTTTGTAATGTCGTAATACTAATTTTTTATGTTTTTACCCTTAAAATTGTTTTTCTTCAAATAAAACATTTTGTACATTGAGTGGCAGTAACACCATTTTGTCAACTTCTAGACAAAAATAATTTCCATATACTCCATAAATATGTCTGTCAATGAACAGTATATTCTCTGTCCTTCAGAAGGGAATTCTGAGCTGTATTTTAGTTACAAGTGCTACATCTTTTGCATTTCACAATGTCACAGGAGCATGGTTTCAGTTGTTGCTCAAATGGTGGTAGGATATCTAGTTGTTAAACCACTGCACAACCAGAAAGGTCCACACCAAGATATATATCTGTGTTCAGCTTTGTCCTTACTGATAAACAGATGGGCAATGCAAAGGCCCTTCCCTCTTGAACTCTACTGTAAGACCATGAAAAAGCCACCTTCCCAAAGGGTTTCTTGAGCTAAGAATTTTTTAAAAATGTGTCAGAAAAAGACAATCTGTCAAACTTTGCAGGATGGATAACGATGTAGGTTTTAATCAAGCAACAACTTGAAACACTCTTCCTTTCAAGAAAAAAAATCTTTGACACGTTAGTTGATAAACAATTTAACTGTATTGATCAGTGCATGACAACTCATCAGATTAATGAAAGTGCTGTAACAAAAATGCACATACTGAAGGAAAAAAAAATCACTTGCAGGGGACACAGTACAAAGTGCATTAAACATTGAATACAAAGGACTGAAATCATATAAGGCAAAAAGGTACAAAAGATGGCATCATATGAAGGGTTTTCTTCTTTGTGTTTTTTTTTTTTTTTTTTTACAAAGCCAGGTAGCTAATTTTCATGATTTACTAAAAATAGGCTCCTGTTTGTAGTTCTGGTGTTGATTGGCTGTTTTCAACATCTTAGGAAAAAAACAAAAAAAAACAAACCAACTCGAGATCGGAAGGAGATCCCCATTTGGAAGGTCAACATTCTAATGATCCACAGTGTTCAGATCCTCG
Organism: Megalops atlanticus; assembly: GCA_019176425.1. Classification (NCBI taxonomy): domain Eukaryota; kingdom Metazoa; phylum Chordata; class Actinopteri; order Elopiformes; family Megalopidae; genus Megalops; species Megalops atlanticus. The sequence continues at coordinate 15,230,678 of CM032885.1, forward strand.
TTGGATGTTCTGTGAGTTCGGCTGGTAGCGCATGGGGGGAGGGAGACATCCCGCCGTCGCTGTGCGTCCATCAGCGCTGGGAGAGGACACAGAGGACACGCTCCTATTGGTCATCGTCGCTGCCCATGTTGTTGGCCAGGCTGGCCTTGTGCACCTCCAGCTCCTCTGCACTCACCATGGCGGGGTTGATGGCCGCATACCTCGTCCCGTGGAATTGGCGCAGGTGAATCTGTGGAATGGCACCCACACATTAAACCCGGTGACGGAACACAACAGGGGCAATTATTAGCACAAGCCTATGAATAATAATAATAATAACAATAACAATTTCTGAGGGAAGATTAGGCAGCACATAGTGGTAAGGGCTGGGCCCTATAGCCCAAAGGTTGCCAGTTCAATTCCTATGTGAAACACTGCTGTTTTACAGTTAAGCAAGATACTTAATCTGACTTGCTTCCCTAAATATCTGTATAAGCTGTATAAATTAATGACATGTTAAAAAAATAGGGATAAGCAAATGCATGTCACATACATATATATACACACACATATATATATATATATGTGTGTGTGTGTGTGTGTGTGTGTGTGTGTGTGTGTGTGTGTGTGTGTGTGTGTATATGTGTGTGTGTGTATATGTGTGTGTGTGTATATGTGTGTGTGTGTGTAAAAAAATCAGCCAGTAAATCATCATTAACAGCTTTGCAATTTAGCAATAGACAAAGTAAACATGAAACATGAAACATGATCTGAGATGCCAAGGGACTCCCTCTGTGATGGGATGTACTGGCATTGGTCTCAGATTGAAAACAGGAAGCTTCAGCAGGTGCTCTGAAGTATAGCTTCAAAAAAAAATATTTCTGACCACAGACAGAAACCTTTCACTTCTACATGGGTATTGGAATTTTCTTTTTTCTGTAATGGTCCTTGTGATACAACCAAGGCCTGAATCTACTGGACTTTCCTGAGGATGACAGGTCTAATTCAACATCAGGGATTAGAAGGTGGTTGTATTACATGAGGTCAGCAGACAGAAATATCTAATATGAAAATTTTCCATTCCACTTTCCATGAAAAAGCCAGAATGACAGGCCTTCCTGTGGACTCCCTTTGATGCTCATTAAAAAGCATTGCACCAAAAAGCCTGGAGACCATTACTTAGGAAACCAAACTTCATGTCTGTCAGTTCCACAAGCCAAACCAGAGCACTCACCTGTATGTAAAGGTTGACCTCGGCACTTCTGCAAAGGTAGGGAAAGTTTCCACCTGTTTTAAGGTGAGCTCGTCTGGCATTTGGATACAGCTTGTACATTTCCTCTTTTGCTTCGTTTGAAAGAGCACTCTGATCAAACACCTGAAGAGAGAACAAGAGACATCTACATTACACATCATTTAAGATCCTTTAAATAAGAATGTAAATATGGCATTCCCTGTCCTTCCAAAACAAGACACGACAACAGTTATAATGACTAAGGTGATGCGAAAAACCTTGATCTTACATCAATAAGGGTCACTGCGGTGTCCTTTATTTTGTGTGGCTCCACGTAGGAATTTTGACAATTCAGCGTCAGTCGGGAAGCCAGTTCACTCTGGTTCAGGCTCTCCAGCTAGTTCCAAAGCATGAGCAGAACAAGTGAGGTCTTTGTCATTTAATCAGTCAGACAAGTTCATGCACCCTGTGCCTGAGAAGTGAACAGAACATCAGTTTACTTGATGAAATTTCTTACTACCCACAAGCCTCCAGTCTCAAGTTGTCCCTTGCACAGCAAAGTAGGAACCCTGCATGTCAGGCATAGCATGACTGACTAATTAGATCAGCATCATTAGAGCATCATTCTTGTTAAGTGTAAAACATGATGAGAAAAATGTGTCTGTGTGTCATATCTGAACAATGTTACAATACACCAGGGTTGTCATGGACCACCGGAAGTGAAAGGTAAAAAGTGAAAAGAGAAACCTGTTGTCTTACCCGATCTACCATGAAATCAATTGCATCTGCCATTCTTGGGTCTACAGGTCCTTTTGCAAAGTTCCCCAGAACAATCTTCTTTAACATGAAAGCAGGCATCAACCAAAAACTGAAAAGAAAACACATAAATGGTGTAGCATAAAGCTACTACACATGAACATTCAGCAGTAAAGCTTTTCCACACCATGCAGCCAGTGAAAATTTCTGGATACCGGGAAAGGGTCTTGTGTTCCTCAAGCAAACAACATGCAGAATATCCATGTTTTACCTGTTGGCTGTCCATGTCTGGTTAAAGATGGATGTGTCACTGAACGAATTACACAGGATAAGAGAGTGAACTCTAGGAGATTTGTGTGTGCACTCTGCAAACTTCTGGGCCAAGAAACCTCCAAGAGAAGCACCAAACAGGTGGACCTTTGACAACAAAACATGGTATAGCCAGTTAATAGACAGTTCAATATTAACCATTACATGTACTGTATAGTCATTTAATAATATCAATAATATCAAACCTTGTCCAATTGTAAATGATCCAGCAGCTTCCTGAATCCATCGCAAAATTCCAGGAGATCCCAGTAAACTGGATACTGGAGCTGAGGGAAACATTATGCACAAGTACTGTTATTTACATAATTATGACTTGAATTCACATAGAAAAATATCTAGGGAATTTTGCTTAAATTCTGTCCAATACAAAGTGCTTCTTTCTCTGTGAATCGAAAGTCACATTTTCAGTATAAATACAAAGGTAGTTAAAAGGCCAGCAAAATATGTGTTATTTTCGCTTATGATTTCTCTTCAGTGACACACTGTACAAATGTGTCCTCATGACAAGAAGCTTGCTGTAGAAACGCAACACTTCTCTACACTATAAAATGTTTAGTTGTATCTTCAACAATACAAATAAATAAAAATGGATAACAATGGTAGCAGGAATTTGATATGGGCACACAGCCACATTTTTTATCTTGGGGAAGGAAATCAAGTACAATTAGTTTGTTTCAAGCATTGATTTCCTGTGCTAAACATGGTTGTCTATGTAAGCTGGTGACAGCCAATAATGTGAAGGCTTTTGCCAGATTGTTCTGATTTGCATGATCTACAATCATCTGAAGCAGTTTACAATAATACTGTTGTCCCATTAGGTATGCTCATACTAGTCATATTATAATAATTTAAACAACTGTGGAATGCATTTACTCATTCTACTGCATTTGTTCTGGTAATGCTGTTTCAAAGCAGGATATTCTTCAAATTATATTTACCATTCTGACAATGCATACCATGCATCATCATTCCACCTCACTATCAGACATTTAATAAAACTCAAAATAATGAATACAATTCAGAGAAAGGGAGTGCACGTTTGATGGATATGCCCACAGAGATGATTTACTACGCCTGAGGTGGTGGTTCATGTCTAACAAATTGTCTCTGTCAAGAAAAAAAGCTCGGCACACTTTCATTTACAACCGCTGAGAAGATTGTTGCCATGGTTATAACGGAGGTCCAATCCAATGAAAGCGTTTCTCGGCGCAGTGGGCGTTAAGAGAGGTACTCACCGAAATCACCCTGTAACCCCAGCCTGTCAGAGCCAGCACCTGCTGGAAGAACACCTCCGCCCTCCCGCTGACTGGCGGCAGGAAGATGATCGGGCACCTGATGCTTTTGGGCCCAGCATCGTACAGCGACCACACCTTGCTGTCATCATCATCCACAATTATCTAAAGGTAAACAACGGAGGGTTAAAATCGCTCATCTCCAACGCAGTAAAGCCTATTACTACTACTACTAAAAGCCTGCTATTTTCTTCCTAATGCAGGTACCAGACAATTACGGACTGAGTGGGAGTCTTAAATAACAGTGTGGGCAAAGAGCTTGTGAAAACAACCTGGTGAAAACAAGCACTACTGTCACACTTTTAAACAATGCTTCAGAATTTACGAGAATGGCTCCGACAGTTTCCCCTTGAAATGGGTATGAGTCCAAAGGAAAGATTTAAAAAGTAAGCAGCCCACTGCAACAGATGTTTTAACAGGGAAGGGTGTGCTTCCTTTGAGCCAAGTATAATCAACATATTTTGTGCCGAATTCGTCAATCGCAGCTGTGAGATACACTAGATATGGTTCAGTCATATAACGCTGGGCTACGTAAAGTCAATAAAGACGTATCAGAACACTTACTCGTCTCAGCGGAACTGTGCTTCTGAACCAGTTGTAGTCCGGAGACACCCTAATCTCCTCCATGTCTGGGCCAAGGGAAGTTGCACAACATTAACGTTCGCTAACCATTATTGCACAGAGCAATAATCAAAATGGGTACACTAACGTTCCCTGTCTTGTTGCTTTGAAATACGTTACGAAACAATACTGTTGACAAAAACAAATGCTTGCCCTACTTCGGGACTGGCTAATGATATGACTTATTCTCATGTCAATAACTGTAAATCGAACTACCCCTACAGCTTGCGTAAAACAGCTCATCCAAGGTTAAACACGTGCGATCATGTTATCATATTTTTACTACTATAGTCGCACAACGTGAGAATTATGTCTATTCGTATTTTAAGAGAGTGGATATTGTAATAAGACCAGTTAACTCAATACAATACTCCAATAATAACAGAAGTAATGGCAAGATAAAGACATGAGGACAGATAACCTCTGCTTTTAGGTGACGGGAACCTAAACATTAATAACATTAATAAAATAGACATATTATCTAGCGGTGTAGTGTAGTGTAGTAGCCAGTGCTTCATTTGCACCTGAGACCATCGACTCTTGTTACGCTACTTTGCATTGGTCAAATAACTCTTGAATTCAAAACATGACAGAAAACAAGCCAAACTATTTGCATACATTTGTCATAGACTAGCCCGTATTTGTAGTTTTTGTTCTGAAACAGCAAGTTGTCTGCCATACTCATGGCAAACTCTTCTATGTTTGTTTTGAATTAACATTACTTTTCCTCTTAAAATAGCTAATATTTTGTTCGTCGGCTATTCGACACATACGCAATCTACAAATGTTAGCTAGCTAGTTGCAGCCCGTGCAGATTGCTAGGCCAACAAACCCGTCAGAGGGCCAATTTTGAATTCAGTCGGCCATCTGGCTAACTGGCTAGTTAGCTGGCTTTCACTAAACGCGGATGCAAACCATTAGCTGTTAGTATCAACGAAAAGTAACTCGTTGGAGTTTAGCAATAACTCAAGCTACATTTATCCGCGGCACACTGTTGGACTTAGCTGATCTCACTATTTCCAGAGAATAACTTTAATGTTCGTTTACGTTTGTTCCTCCTCCCGTGCCAGGATAACTTCAAATGCACTTGACCTAGGACCACCCGATGGTGAGGTAGTGCTCTTCAGACAGGCTAAATAGCTTATTTAAATAATGTTTCCGCTTCACCTGATCTCTACAGTATTACGGACACAATCCTTACGCTAAGTTCTTTTGCCAACTACAAGTACCTATCAGTATAAAAAATGCCTTTCTATAACAAAATAACACATAATATATCAAGCATTACCGTGTCTTTACATAGCATTCAGGATGAAAGACCGACCACTCTGGGCCCCCAGCTTTGCATTTTATTTTCACTCGATCAGTAAGAATCATATGACTGTTTTTGGAGCGGCTTCCGTGATGCGCACGCACCAGCACCCTCATCAACGTCACATGAACGTCCCTCTTCGCGCTCTCTTTTGATTGGTTTGCAGTTCTCATGTGATACATTTGAACCTATCACCTGTGGATGCGAGGTAAAAAGCGACGGTCCACTCTTTTTTCACTGATCTGTTGCTTTTTCTCTCCTGTTCAGAGCGCATGGCAGACACCACTCAGAATGGGGGAGGTGTGTTGCTCTCCGCTTTACACACTCCTCTGGTTAGTCCAACAGCCTAGTGTAACCAATCGTAAATCAGTCCGATTTGTCTGCGTAAAGAACAGCAACAAAAGAGCCGCCATATCTGTGTAGTACCATAGTCTCCGCCAGATAGCGCACGTTGACGGTTTTGTTCTTCTAAATATTGAAATGGATTGCGCGTTCATGTCAGTTTACGCTGCGTTGCCGCGAGCATGCTTTTAATAGAGCATGAACCGTATCAAAATGAATGGAAGGAGATTGCACCGCCCATGCGCACTTTATACAGGAAAAAGAGCTTTCCAGAGACCAGAATCCTATGTTTTATACCTTTATGTGATCCCGTGGCTACATCCATATCAACTCCCTTGCCCTCACCATAACCCTAAATCCAGACCCTAATCCTAACACCTTGAGGTGAATGGGCCTGTCACAGACCTGTTCTACCAGCAGTACATGAGGAAATGATGTAACAAATGATGCAACAGTTTTGCTTCATTACAAGAGTTATAACAATCAAGAAAATGAAGAACACTCATTGAAACTTGTTTTCTATAGACTAACACATAAATAAATAATGAAAATATATGTCATCACATATATGTGTAATGTTTTATACCTCCAAAACAACCTCACAAAGTGGCAATGGCTCCGAGGTAAAACAAGTAGAGTAGGCTTGGTTTAGAGGCCTTGACTACTTTTCGCCATCTAATGATAAAACGACAGTACTGCACTTACTCTGGGGGTGCCCCTCAGTCAAGAGGGACACCGGGCTGCTTTTGCAGAACTCAGGAGAGCCTTTGTAGTAATAAGATAAGATAAGATAAGATAGAACTTTATTGATCCCACAGCGGGGAAATTCACATGTCACAGCAGCATTTAGACAGAGGTAGAAAGAGTGGCAAAGTGCAAAAAGTGCAATAAAGTAAAAAATACAAAAACACAAAGGAATACAGAGGAAGAAAACAAACAAAATATATACATATATATATATATATATATAAAAACAGAACCAATAAAATAGTAAATAAGTGTACATTAAGAATTAAAAACAAACAGAAAAATAAGAAAAACCACAGATGTGCAAAAAAACTAGAGATGTGCAAAACCAAGTGTATTTACAGAGTGGTGGGGTTTATTTATTATTAAACAGTCTGACCACAGTTGGGATGAATGACCTGCGGTAGCGCTCCTTCTTACACTGTGGGTGAAGCAGTCTCACTGAAGGAGCTGCTCAGGGCCACCACAGACTCATGCAGGGGGTGGGAGGTGTTGTCCATGATGGACGCCAGTTTGGCTAGCATCCTCCTCTCACCCACCTCCTCCACAGAGTCCAGTGGAGAGTCCAGGACAGAGCTTGCTCTCCTGATCAGCTTGTCCAGTCTCTTCCTGTCCCTGTCCGTACAGCCCCTCCCCAGCAGACCACGGCGTAAAGATGGCTGAGGCCACCACCGTGTCGTAGAAGGTCCTGAGGAGAGCCCTGCACACTCCGAAGGACCTCAGCCTCCTCAGCAGGTGGAGGCGGCTTTGACCCTTCCTGTACAGGGCATGAGTGTTGTCTCTCCAGTCCAGTTTGTTATTAAGGTGAACACCCAGGTATTTGTAGTTCTCCACTACCGCAATGTCCATACCCTGGATGTTCACAGGCGTGATGTGTGGTGTCCTCTTCCTAAAATCCATGATCATCTCTTTTGTCTTGCTGGTGTTGATGTAGAGCTGGTTGAGCTCACACCAACTGACGAAGTCCTTGATGACCTCCCTGTATTCCAGTTCATTCCCTCAGACACACATCCAACGATGGCTGTATCATCCGAGAACTTCTGGATGTAGCAGTTGCCTGTTGTGGCAGAAGTCTGAAGTGTAGAGTGTGAAGAGGAAGGGAGAGAGCACTGTACCCTGAGGGGCCCCTGTGCTACAGGTCACCACATCAGACACACAGTCACGGAGTCTCACATACTGTGGTCTGTTGGTGAGGTAGTCAATGGTCCATGTAGTCAGGTGACGATCAACTCCTGCTCCTCCAGCTTCGCCCTCAGTAGTGCAGGCTGAATGGTGTTGAAAGCACTGGAGAAGTCAAAAACATGACTCTCACAGTGCTCCCAGCATGCTCCAGGTGAAGCAGTGATCTGTGGAGGAGGTAGATTACTGCATCCTCTACCCCGAGGCCCGGCCGGTAGGCAAACTGTAGGGGGTCCAGCGCCGAGTTCACCAGAGGTCGCAGGTGATGCAGGATGATCCTCTCCAATGTCTTCATCAGGTGGGAGGTCAGGGCAACAGGTCTGAAGTGGTTCAGCTCCTTAGGGCGCGCCACCTTGGCACTGGAACCACACAGGAGGTCTTCCACAGGGCCGGGACTTTCTCAGACTGAGGCTCAGAACATGTACCTGACCACACCACAGAGTTGGTCCGCAAGTCTTTGATCTGGGGCTGATTCACTGCCTTTCTTGCCTTGATCTTTGCCAGTTCCCTTCTCACCTGGTCAGCTGTAAAGAGGGGGAGGAGGGGGAGGGTGGAGCGGAGAGGTAGAGGGGGAGAGGAGGTGGGGGTGAGGAGTGGTGAGGGGCAAGGAGTAGGGGCAGGTGAATGCCGGTGTGGCCTGGTTTGGGGGACAGGTCCAGGGGGTGGTGGAGGATGACCCGGGCGGTGTGAGGAGGGGGCAGGGTAGGTGGTTGAGGCAGTGGGGGCAGAATCAAATCTGTTGAAGAACAGATTCAGTTCATTTGCCCAGTCCTTAAATCCACTGGACTGGTCATTCTCCTTTCCATGCCCAGATATGTTTTTCAGTCCTCTCCAAACGTCCCTGATGTTGTTTTGTTCCAGCCGCTCCTCCAGTTTCCTCCTGTAGCTGTCCTTCCCCTTCCTGATGACCTGCCTGAGCTCCTTCTGACCCTCCTCAGCTGCTCTCTGTCACCCGATCTAAAAGCTCTCTTCTTTTCATTCAGTAGAGCCTTTATCTCAGAGGTCACCCAAGGTTTATTGTTGGGAAAACCGCACCTTCTTGGAAGGCACAGCGTTCTCCACACAGAAACTGATATAGTCCGTGACACAGTGAGTCAGGCTGTCAATGTCCTCCCATGAGGACTGCAGAGTGCTTCCCAGTCTGTTGTTGCAAAACAGTCCCTCAGTCTTTCCTTGCCTCATCAGACCACTCCCTCACAGACCTTTTCACAGGTTGTTGTTTACTCACTAGGGGGTGTAGTCAGGAAGCAGATAGACAAGATTGTGGTCTGAGCTTGAGGTGTATGCATCCTCGATATTTGCATACAGTAGGTCCAAAGTTTTATTGTCCCTGGTATGGCATTTCACGTACTGGGTGAAGTTTGGGAGAGTTGAGGACAGAGAAGCGTGGTTAAAATCACCAGAGATGAGAAGGAGAGATTGGGGTTGCCTTGTCTGAAGCTGAGAGACGACAGAGTAAATGAGCTCACAGGCTGCAGCAGCATTGGCGGAGTATACTTGATTTATATACAATGGTCAGTGGTTACTTGCCTATGCACATGACCAGGGGAATACATGACGTTACCAAATCAAAAGCACAAGTCCAGGGAAACAGCTTAAGTTGCTTCCCATGACAAGAAGATCACTTCAATGATTTCATTAATGTCTAAAAATTTCTAGTTATAAAATTCGAGAAAATATTTTCCAAACCTCTTTGATAACACATGCATTCTCGCAATTTTCTCTGAGAGGGAAAAGCTCGACCTCTCGCCTTAATGTTAGGTGCTTTGTGAAGGAGAACTTGAAGGTGAATTGCGTGGTGTCTCATTTTACAATTCATAAAAGACCACTTCTGGTGAGGTATACTTGCAATAGACTATACTTCTGCCTGCAGCACTTACTAGGACTCACGATAGCCCAGCCATTTTGTTTAAAAGGTGGCTACTGATCGAAGATCAGCGCATGGGGGCGGAATATAGCAAGCCACGCTTACAAACTGCTTTATCGGTAACAAGCCAACTAGGCAACTAGCTAACATTAGGCTGTTCAGTGTTGGCCAAAAACTGTGTGGTGACCTACTTCGTAATAGCAGGGGTTACATCATTTGGATCTGTGCCGTCACATAGGAAGGAGAAACGGCGTTTTGGGAGTTTACCAATGCGATTTGTACATTGTGGCTCTGTACACATGACAGTCGGTCCTGGAGCAAATCTCCCAACCAGTTCCATTTTCACGCAGTGACTCGACAAATTTATTCATAACCTGACGGTGTTTGGTCGGTTCCTATCGCGGATCTACCCGTAAGTACAGCGGTAGGCAGCGATCTAGCTAGTGAAACAACCTAGAAAGTAGTTTGTTGCATTATTATGTTTATACTGCTATCTAGCTAGTTAGCTAACGTCACTACATATAAACCGTTGTCATTTCACATTGCATGTTACATAATAAAAGTAGACTACTAGGGTTTTTGATTATATTGGCAACACAATTATCATGTTCTGGCATGTTTTCCAATTCCAATCTGATATGTTTTCGCAGGCTTGGGCCTACCAACACATTTCAACATCACTCGTCATTTGCGGAGCAGAAAGAACATAACGTTCCCGTTACTACCATCTTAGCCACGGTACAGCTAACTAACTGATATTGGGAGTTACAGTTTTGTTCGTTATTTTGGCTGGACCTTTGTTAACGACGAAAATATGTCCTGTACGTGCACGTCTGCGGCGAGATTACTCATCAGTTCAGCACACAAAGGTGAGTTGCTTGTTAGCCAGCTTAAACGTTACTGTTTTTAACTTTGCCTTAATAGAAAACGTTGGCTAGCTACAGGGTAAACAGCTAGCTAGCTGACTAGCAAGCAAGCTAGCTATAGCTGACTTGAACTATCCGGATAAATAATGTTAACTGACAGATTGAAATATAATGTGAATTGGATGAGCACGATTGATATTGTTGGAGATGAGATTCGTAAAGTAACGTAGCTCATCTCAATACCTAATGTTAATTAGTAGCTATACTGTTCTATCCAGACTTAACGTTAGCTAGAACTTAGCCAGTTTGCGGGCCAATGAGCTAACGTTGGCTGTATTGTTATGAAATGTAGCTAGCTAGCTATCCGTGACCTTCCGATCCAGTGAATTTAACGTTATGTGGAAAGTCAACCGTGTTGGCACTCACATGGAAATTTTTAATCTGTCTAGCTACCAGTTCTAAACCTCCTAGCAAGATTTCACATCTTATACTGCACCACCTCCCTCATTACAGAGCTTCTTCGTTATAGAAGAGTTACTGCGGGTGGAAGCTATGTAGTTTGATTGAGGGAATGGTTAAAATCCCACATTTTTAATACCCAAGGTACAAGATAATTTTGCGAACAAATATATTCTGTGTTTCAATAATGCCAATCAATGTGTAACCAAATCATTGGTATCTGCATGGTTATGAAAGTGTACTTCGGCATGAAGTTCTGCAATATGTGACGTGAAAGTTATGTGACTGTCCTCCCCTTCCCCCCACGACTACTGCAATACTGAAAGGCCCTAAGCGAGATCAGCACAGCTAAACAAGGCTATTATCTTATCAAAACAACCGAATGGTGGGTGATGTTCTGACTCTCCCCTTTTTCGCACTGTATATGTTTCTTATTACAGATCAATTAATAGTCTAATTGCCATAACTTCGTTTGAGTAATGAAAGTATTTGTTAAGTAATTAGGTAGCATACATTTAGATTTTATTCAAAGTCAGTAAGTGCCATCATATTGCTTATTGTTGCATATCTTTATTTGGATGGTGCAGATGCAGTGTTTTTCCCTGGAATAGATTACAAGGCATGGCCAGATAGTTACAAATGGGTTGACATTGGATGCATTGTTTTATTATAGCTGATTTAGTGATGTCTTGCATCTACAGGTTTCACTTGCTCTAGGTTTCAGCTGTTTGCTCTGAGCAGACCTGGCTCTCATGAAGTTCCTCTTACTCGGAGACTCCCTGTGAGATCATTCTCAGAGACAACAGTCTATTTTGCATCAAAGGACACAACAACAAAAGATGGCTCTGGTGATGCTGGAAAGGTATGCTTATTTTTGTTACATCAGATAACTTCATATACTACAAACCTAATGGATTAAAGAAGTGTTTTCCAGATTAATAACCAGTGACATCTGCCTGGTTGTTGCTGTGCCTCCTCTGTTGTAAAATATTAAACTACTCTCGTAGTGTATGTCGTTAAGGAATTCTTTTTTTGTGGTGTATTCCACACCCTCATTGGCCCTCTGTTTCCAAAGCAGAAGTCAATGAGTGAAGGAGCTGGAAAAAGATCTGCGAGTTCAGGAGGTTCCGGAAAAGGAGGCAGTCAGCTCCGCTGCCCCAAGTGTGGTGACCCCTGCACTCACGTCGAAACGTTTGTCTGTAAGTGTCCGTCTGGGTCGCTAAGCTGTCACAATTTAGGATGCAACCCTTGGTTGCTTTCCAGTGCCTCTCTTACCCTGACTCATATCTGTTGGCCTTGCACACGTCTATGGTGAATGTCAGTCTGCAGGGTTGTCTGCCCTGGACAAATCATGTTGCTAAAAATAGATGTCTTATATAACGTACTGGTGAAAGTTATTGCAGTGGAGAAACGCACTGAGTGAGCTGATGGGCATGTGTGCAATAGTTAATCAACTAGACTAAGTTTCCTTCTCTCAGGTACTCCTTCATTAATTATTCAGGCAAAAGGAAAGTGAAGCCTTTAGGGACTAAGATGAGTTTCTGTCAAGTATATTTAGGGCAAAAGAAGTCATTGGTTAGAAACAACAGGTTTGGGTAGGTGTAGTATTTGACAGACGGCAGTGACACATTGTTCTAACTGATTGCTTTAAGCAAACATTGTGTTCACAAGAGTAGGTGTTCGCATAGGCAATGACTGCATCTGAAATGGGCCCATTTTTTTGTTCACTTGCCCTAAGCACTGCTCCTCAGAATACTGCACTCACAGAGTTGAGGTTCTCCAGACAAGGCACAGACTTTAACTTGCCCTCGATTGCACATTTTGATTGAGTGTTCAATCATGTACATTTAACATTGGTCAGACATCCCAGAATTCCTTTTGTCTAATACCCCAGGGTGCGTGCCTCTTTGTGAATTATACGAGAGTTCCATTCTATGACAGTACAAATAAAATACACACATTTTTAATCAAATTTACAACAAGAGCATAGTATTGAATTTTGCTGTATGAATCATTTGAAAAATTTCAGTCAAATCATTTGAAACATTTTTTGCACACAGTCTCAGGACAGTGGTTACATCAGACTGAGTGGTTTCAGTGCTTTTAAAGTAGACATGAACAGAAATTGTGACATATGACTTAAGGACTGGCTGGATTTCTGTGCTCAAACTAATGTGAATTGCTTTCATTTATCTGGTTATCAATTGGCTTTTAAGTGAACAGAAAATTTCATACTAACAACAAGCCTTTTTTGCAATCAAGCCAGGTTTCGACATGACCACCTTTCACTACAATGTATAGCTGGGCCATTGGTTTAAGTTATAAACAGTGTAACATTTAAATTGTTATATTTCAAACCGGAAACAATGGAAGTGGGTGTCTTGCATTATAGTAGTGTTTTGAAGCTTGAAAGGTTTTTCCCATCTATCATTACTTCCTGCAGATTGATTTAATTCTACCTCTGCACAGTCCTTCCATTCAAACAGCGCTTGTCAATAATGGGAAAGGTCAGTGCAGGAAAAGACACAGTTTTGTAAAAATTGTGTGTGAGTTAAACCCCATTTTTTTACTTTCAAGTGAAACTGCATTGTGAGTATTATAATTCCAAAACGGGTTTCACCTTCTGTGGATCCCATGGTTTTGTGGTCTTTTTGGTCGGGGAGCGAGTAGGGATTACTCTTGATCTATCACGGGCAAGGTGCAGGTATGATGTCAGTGGTGTGTGTCCCAAACGCTCTCCCAAGTAGCACCCTTCACCTCTGTCCTCCAGTATGTACTGTGTGACTTTGTGTGAAGTTGGGACTCGTTCACTTACTCTTCATTTGGACTGGTGCAGCCATAGTTGATTTACATACTGCACCTGCCCAAACCTGCTGTATTTTGCAGATGGCTGTAAGACTTAACCTAAACACTTTGGCAAATATGGTATAATCATGCGATTCAGTGTTTGGGTAAAACAGGACAAGTAAATGGGTTAATGCAGGGCCATGGGGACCTAAGCATGTTATCTTTACAGCACACCTGACACTGAGTACTTATAGACTTAAGGTGATCTTTACTCAAAACTGCAAGAGAAAGTAAAGAGAATGAAGGCAATTCAGGCCAAACTAGTTAAGTGACTATTACAAAAAATTACAAGGCTTTTTTTCTTTTTTTCCCATGTTTTTCCCAGCTTCAACCCGCTTTGTGAAATGTGAAAAGTGCCATCACTTTTTTGTGGTGCTCTCTGAAACGGACTCGAAGAAGAGTTTGAATAAAGAGCCAGAATCTGCTGCAGAAGCCGTAAAACTGGCCTTTCAGCAGAAACCACCCCCACCTCCAAAAAAGGTAGGAGAACGTCATAAAATGTAGAGCAGGGGGACCTTGGCAGAAAATAATCAGCAAATCTTATCTGCGAGACATACAGCTTTATCTGTGAGATGTGTACATGTCTGCCTTCAATTACCCCAGATTTTCAGAATTTATTTCCCCAGCTAGGTGTGCTTGAGTTGCACTGTGATTACCCATTACTAGGCCTTTGTGCTGTTGTCACCCCTTCCCTGTCTTACCTGGCATATTAAAAGTGTGTTCCCAAGATGCATTGTATTTATTTTGTTCCCTAAAACTGTCTTTCAGATCTATGCCTACCTCGATAAGTATGTCGTCGGCCAGTCCTATGCAAAGAAAGTGCTTGCAGTGGCTGTGTATAACCATTACAAGCGCATTTATAACAATATCCCAGCTGGCCCAAGACAGCAGGTAGAAGTGGAGAAACAGACCTCCCTTACATCACGAGGTAGGTACTGTCCTGGAGGTATCAAAATAAACAGTTGGGAAAAAAGCTCTGGTATGCAAATTGCTGTGAACCTATTTTTGGCTCCATTTATTATGACTTGATTCTGAGCAGTGTTTGTCCTCAGGATTCTGTCCTCTATCACAGATGGCACAGCTCCAGGTCGAGTGTTATCCTTATATAAATATGAGTAACTTGATACATATTTATGTAGACCGAATGAAATTGATTTAGTGTTATGTGAACTTGTTTTCTCTCTGTTTAGCAAACAATTTACATGGGAGGAAACGAGGGATAACACAGAATTAACACTTGCTGTACACATAAATCTTTTTGACAGATGCACTCGTCCCCCCCCCCCACCAGTTGTGTGTAAAAGCATCTTCGGCAGTTTACTTTGTATTGAGTACATACAAGGCACTAGGTTCTTCCTCAGCCAGTTTCTGCTGGAAGCAAAGAAGCAAAGAATGTAGTCATACTAGAATTGGAGGAAAAATGTCAAATGGCATGAATCTATCAGAATATAACAAAAAGAGCTCTTAGGGATTTGATGTCAGAAACAAAAGAAACCTTATTTCAAACAGTACACGAACACAAAGCTACATATCATTTTCTGCTGTGATTAGTATAGATAGATGCTGTCAGTGGGGCATAGTAGTGAACTGAACATGTAACTGGATGGAAGCAAGTTTGTCAGGTTTCTCAGGTTCCATGTGGAATAGGTATTGCATCAATAAATATTCGCCTGTAAAAGCTGATAATGACGGCCAGTTTATCCTGGCCAAGGGTCTCTGTCAAGAAGATACAGGCTTGAATGCAGTGCGGTGTAAGGCACAGGCAGAGGCACCTCACATGTAACATAACATTCTCTTTCACTTCCCTGTGGTGCCGTGTCCTTCAGGGCTATTAATACCAGCGGATACATTGATCTGTGCAGACATGCTGCTGCAGAACTCAACATGGCTTCAGAATTCCAGGCTGCATTCACCAGGGGGACTCTTATGTGGCCTCTGTAAAAAAAAAAAAAAAAAAACTTTGTGTGCTGCATGAGCACTGATACCCCATGCAGCAGACTTTCATGTTCACAGGCTGTTGGATTCCTCTGTGTGATTTGGCATTTGTACAATGGATTACAGCATGCACATGATGTCATTTGCAATTCACTTCACACTAGTGCATTATTACTTCTACAAATGGTGGAACTGATACAGAGAGGTTCAGAGCTTTTGCTTTGTATTTTGTATAGAAAGATGTGGAGTATATGGCATATTTGCTTGCAGTGGTTTTTTATGGAGGTACCAGTAGTTTATTAGCCGTCTTGATATGATAACTTTCATCCTCTTTCTATAGAGCTAGAAATAAGAAGACGGGAGGATGAATACAGATTTACAAGTAAGTGATTGTCTCTCATGCCTACGTGTAGAGTATTAGATGGTAGCTGAGGCTATGAGCACAGTGTATTCTCTCTTGAGGCAAAGTGATTAGACTTCCGCATTTTAGTGCTTTTCATTTTTAATCAACTAATCTTTGTGTTGTACAAATGCCAAAAATCCTATGCCTGTCAGCCCAGCCTCGTACTAATGCTCTGATTCTGAATGAATAACTCCAGCTAAACCCTCAATCAAAATGGCGAAATTCAATTTTTGGGGCAAAAAAAAAAAACAAGGTTACATCTGGCAATACTCTTCCGCTTTGCAGTGGCATAAGTGCAGAAATTCTTCCGGGGATAATTTCAGGCAAATTGCTTGCTACCTTTTCTATTTCTCATTTTCAGCTATGCACAGACAGAAAGCTGTAGCGCCCCAGTGACCTAGATTATCTGTCCTCTCCCTTCATGCGATCTCCATACAGTAACTTTACACTGAGTAAAACATGCTTATTAATAGACTGAACTTGGAACTATTGCAAATATTTCGTCAGGTAGCCAACATCTAGGTTATCATGATTACCTCAACAGAAAACAATTATGATAGCTTGGGATATAAAATATTTAAAAATCATATGTACACATACATATTTTCTAAACTGGGCATATAAAATGCTTTAAAATTATATGTGTACATATTTTTTAACTGGGGATATATACATTTTTACCACATTTTATTTATGTTTTTAAGGTGGTCTCTAAATGAGACCATTGTTCACAAGTTGATGGTCAGTTTTGACTGGTTAATTTTCATGGAAAAAGGTGGAATATGCTTACATTCTGCTCTCTGTAATTTTATAAACTGAGCTGCTTTTATTGTAGCTCTACCATGCATTTAGGTTGCAGTGTAACTATATTACTTCAGTGCTTTGTAAATTCAGTATTTATAATTATTTGGTCTCCAACTTTGGCGTAATATTGGAAAAGTAACTCTCAAGCTAAACTATGAGATAAACCTTTTTAATTTGGCTGTCTTGGCTTGACTTTCCTGCCTATTGATCAGGAAGTGAGATATAATAATTTTGTAATAAGTTTTTTGCAACAATAATTTTGAATGAGTGTATTTGGTATCAGAATACCTCAGTTGTCCTCAGAAATCATGAAGGAATTATGACAGAAGCCCTTTTCTGCAATTTTTTCAATCATTTATCGGTCTGTGGGCTGTTTGTGTTCACGTTTGCTTTTTTTTCTAAAAGCCAAAAGCTGGTTTCACATTATCTCTGTGTTGTCTGCTCATTGCATTCATTGATGTTTTTCTTCTAAGGCATAAATATTCTGTTTGTGTTGTCCATGTGAAATATTTATGGCAGCTCTTGTTAAACCCAGTGCTCAGTAATAGCCCATGTAATGTAGATGGTCAGACCCTAACCAGTTCAGGACCTTTGTATGCATCTCCAGACACTGAGACACATGTTGAAATGTTGAAATCCTGCAATTACCAGGGTGTCTTGAGCTGACACCCCCACCCCCACCCCACCCAGACAGTGGGCTTACTAGAATATCCTGCTTTGTTTTGGGTGAAGAGTGGTTTATTTTGAAAGCTAAATCCACCCAAAGCCCTCAGGGAATGCCAACATGGCAGAGCTCCATGAACTGCTATGGCTTTGGTAGAGGATATCCTGCACTGCTCACCCTGACAGTTGTCTTGGGATGACATTGGAAAAGAGGTGGAGTATCCCTCAATTACTGGTTTGTAATGTAGCTATGCAGCAGGGTCACAGTATTTGACTATCTGTCCTGGACATGAACCTAGCCACGTGTTATCCCTTCATTGTGTTCACACTAGTCACCTCTTGTTTCAGAGCTGCTGCAAATCGCTGGGATCAGTCCCCATGGCAACGCCCTCGGGGCCTCCATGCAGCAGCAAGTGAACCAGCAGGCCCCGCAAGAGAAGAGGGGAGGGGAGGTCCTGGACTCCACCCATAGTGACATTAAACTGGAGAAAAGCAACATAGTGCTGTTGGGCCCAACTGGATCCGGTGAGCTAAGCATGTGCTTTGGTCTGGGGAACGGTAGTCTTTTGAGGCACTTGCAGTAAATGTTCTTATTTTGCATTGATTTTTCCATTGCATTCACTCCATGTGACATGAACAGGTAAAACACTTTTGGCTCAGACCCTTGCAAAATGCTTAGACGTCCCCTTCGCCATCTGTGACTGCACCACCCTGACCCAAGCAGGGTACGTTGGTGAGGACATCGAGTCAGTCATCGCAAAGCTGCTGCAGGACGCCAACTACTCGGTTGAGAAAGCACAACAAGGTGAGCTGGGGCATGGGTCAGGGGTCATGTTTAGATTTTTTTTTCCTGCCAAAAGAACATCTTGTATGTAACTGTTGACATATTAACAGGGAAACTAAATCGTCTCAGCTTTGAACAGAGCTGTGTGAATTTTCCTTGAATATTAATTGTACATACCTAATGCATTCAACTTCGATTTTTCTTTACTCTAGAATTTAATGTTGTATTTATTGTAGCTTGACACTATGACACTTAAGTGGCATAATCCAGTGACATTATTAAGTTATTATCGTTATTCATGTTATGATGATGACGAGGATGATGGCAATTATTATTACAATAAGTAATACTAATGATTAGTGATTAATCATTCATAATTAGTAATTACTGTCTTTCAAACAGGGTTGCCTTACTGCCATATGTACTGAACTGTACTTCTCTTGCAGGCATAGTCTTCTTGGATGAAGTTGATAAGATTGGCAGTGTTCCTGGAATCCATCAGTTGCGAGATGTGGGAGGGGAAGGAGTACAGCAAGTCAGTATATGTCATAAATCATGTTGAACATTGTCATAACTAAGGAGTGTTTGAATAAACCCAATATTATTTTCAATTGGTATCCACCCCTCAGCTGATGCCATGATTGTAAAGTACCAGTCTGTGGATTTAAATGTGGGTACTAATCACATGGGGGGGATCCATTTTTAGATGTACTGCACTTAGTGGACTAGTATGTGCTGTATGGAACACTCTTGTGTTGTGATAGACTATGTCTGTAGAACGCAATTTGTGAAATCACAGTGTGTGTGTTGTTTGCCTTTTGGCAGGGTTTGCTCAAACTCTTGGAGGGAACTATTGTCAATGTTCCTGAGAAAAACTCGAGGAAGCTAAGAGGAGAGACGGTGCAAGTGGACACAACTAACATCCTGTTTGTTGCCTCTGGTGCCTTTAATGGACTTGACAGAATAATCAGCAGGAGAAAGAATGAAAAGGTGAGCTGTTGCCATAGTGCTATTTTGGTTGTTTGTTTCTTAGACATTTGGTCCAGAAATAAAAAGGAATGTGAAAGAGGGAAAAACACAATATCAAGAAGTTGAAATATAGGAGTCCTCTCAGTTAAAAGCCCCTTGGCTTCAAACCCGTAACCCCTTCCCCTTTGTGTGGCACAGTACCTGGGCTTTGGCACTCCGTCTAACCTGGGGAAGGGGCGCCGCGCGGCGGCGGCGGCCGACCTGGCCAACAGCAGCGGCGAGGTGGACACGGTGCAGGAGATGGAGGAGAAGGACCGGCTGCTGAAGCATGTGGAGGCGCGCGACCTCATCGAGTTCGGCATGATCCCCGAGTTCGTGGGGCGCCTGCCCGTGGTGGTGCCCCTGCACAGCCTGGACGAGGAGACGCTGGTGCGCATCCTGATCGAGCCCCGGAACGCCGTGGTGCCGCAGTACCAGGCCCTCTTCAGCATGGACAAGGTGAGCGACGGACTTTGTCCACGGCGTCCCGTAAAAGAACATCAGAGCACAAAACGACAGGCGTCAGCAATCCGTTCAGCCCAGCTGGGCTTATCATTCCGCCTGTAGTCTGGAGCATATCTGTGTATCTGGCGGCAGTGTAGCATAGTGGTTAAGGAGCAGGACTTGTGACCGAAAGGTTGCTGGTTCGATTCCCTGCTAGGGCACTGCTGTTGTACCCTTGGGCAAGGTACTTAACAAAAAAAAAGTGTAACCTATGTAAGTCGCTCTGGATAAGAGCGTCTGCTAAATGCCAATAATAATAAAATAATAATAATATCTGGGACTGTGTCAAGCCTGGTCTTGAACACTCTGGGGGTCTAAAAAAGCTGGCTGCTGATGTTGGCATAAGATCCTTGTTGTACATCCACACCAACATGTCTCTTTCAATGTGTCGTGTTTCAGTGTGAACTGAATGTAACACCAGATGCCTTGAGAGCCATAGCCAGACTGGCTTTGGAGAGAAAGACGGGCGCTCGTGGGCTGAGATCAATCATGGTAGGTCTGACAAAGTTATCAAACAAAGGATCAAGCATTTTGTCTTCGGCGCCTTGCATTAATGTCTGCTGTTTCTTCTAACAGGAAAAGCTGCTGCTTGAACCCATGTTTGAGGTCCCACATTCCGACATTATTGCTGTGGAGCTGAACAAAGATGTAGTTCATGGGAAATCAGAACCCAGATACATTAGGCAAGTAGACACACACACGCATTGGCAACATTAATACTGTAAGCGTGTCTTTTTCTGTTGTGCAACAATATATTTGTATACAAATATCAGGAATACAATGAGCTTTTGTTTTCTTATTTAGGACACCTGCTAAAGAATCTGCTGATGAGGACTACGATTCTGGCATTGAAGAGGAGAGCTGGCCACGGCAAGCAGATGCAGCCAACAACTAATTTTGTGGTCACTTATTTCAAGAAATTACTTAAAGAAACATAGAATCCCATCATTTAATAAGATAAGCTAAGGGTTTTCTCACAATCCAAGTAACTGAATTGTATGGATACATAATCTGAAAGAACTATGATAGCTGAATAAAAAGATGATTATGTATTTCTATAACAAGAGTTTATAAAGAGGACTATTGATTTTAGTTTGGCTCCAAAACCCTGTTTCCACGTATTGGAACATAATTCTTTAAGTGTTAGGAGGTGCATTAACCTGGTGACCTGCTCTGTTCTTTTCCTGATAGGGAGACTGTTAACGTTTATCAATGTAAAAATCATTTTATTCTTAACAAATTAAGTAGGTAGTTTTATTCTGATTTTGAAAATTCAGTCAAAATGGTTTGGGAACCAAATGGATATAGATGGGATCATAAACTACAGTTCAACAAATAGGGCTAGACATTTTCAGCTTTAAGTTTTGCAAATTTACAGATTAATTACATGTAATGGTCTTTTTGTTCATTGAAGGGTTAAATCCATGAACTCATGAAGTTATTTGATGTTTTTTTTCTTTCAATTAAACAGGCGTATTGATGTAAAACAGTTCTACTGAAATACAAGCTTGAAAGGTCAGTTGCCTGAAGGTTATTTGAACGTTGAGATTTTATACACTTTAAACCAGCACACTTTACAGAACAAATGTAAATGGTGAAGTTTTTTCACCAGTAAGAATGGTCAAGTCTGCTGCTGAAAAGGGATTCTCATATGCGTATCCCCAGAGGAAGTGTATGTATGCACGTCTGGTGACATTTTAAAGTAACTGGATTGGATGCACAGTGCAGGGTTGAAAGATCCAAACCAGCATTTTAACACTTATACCAGGGGAGTCTGAAGGCTTCATTTTTCCCATTGTGGTGCAGTGTTATGTTTCTTCTTGGAACATCTGTTTTCTTCTCAGTATAATAGCCATTATATCCTTGTAATCTTCAGGTTGAACCACATTGCAGTCCTCAGCAAAGCCACGACATGTTGGTTGAACACTGTATATTGTAACTGTACATTCACTTCTGTTTCTTCTTGAAGAAACCTGGCTCTTTTTTACTCTTTAGTGACAGTTAGCTTGGAAATTGCTACCTATCCATTTCTGATCTAAGGCATACAGGTCAAAAGCGTATATTTGCCCTAAAACATTTGTGAACCTCAAAAGGATTTGTAGATGTGATTGTTTAAACATATGAATAAAAAATGTACATCTCTGTATTAACAGGCATCTTTTTTGAATGTATTATTTGAAATTAAACTGGTTGAACAAGTGTGAGGAGTCTATTTTATATAGTACCTGTACATCATGATGAACAAGGACACACCACATCTTAAGCCAGTAAGTGGCAGACCTACCAGTGGGATTCAGTCTTACCGACCTACCATTATTTGCAACATTGTGCCTGAAACTCATTTGAAGGGGTGATTTTGTGTTAAGAGAATTTAACTGCGTTGGTATAACCAATTTTGTTTTATTATTTTATCAGTAGTATTAAACTTTCTCTCTGGTAATTAAGGTAAGATGGTTGCTTTGGTCAAGGAGGTTTATAGACATAAGGGTTTCTGTCTAAACATGCACCGTTGTAGCCGCGGGCTCAATCAGTCTGAGCAATGCTACGGCTTCAAGGGATGCTTTTTTTTCTTACAAAACATCAGCTAGTATTAAGTGTATTTTACCCACGTCAACCACTGCACAGTGAGGAAACGTAGTATAATTAAGAGATTATAGTAAGTATGTGAACGTGACACCGAAATGTGATTACCCCCTGACTTGCTAATCCCCGAAACAGAACAGGTGAACTACGTATCTGTGAAGCGTCAAGCGAGGTCCCGGGTCTCTAACGTTCAGTTTCTACGCCATTCAGAGGAAAATGCGCATTGTATACCAAGAAATACGCCAAATGTGTTCTAAACACACATAATATGTCGTAATTTTACATTTAAAACTTGTTTTAATAAAATACGGACTCAAGTTACATTTACACACAGCGTTGAAACGTTCGCACATTCTAGTGCATTGCTGAACGGAACGTTTCATCACAGGAAGCGCTTCACACCGGGATGACTCTGGCAGGACCGGATCTCTTTGCTCTGACCTGAAATTAACCTAAAGTAAACATTTTCACTTGTGATCAACGGTCACTGGTATATTTTAGCGATAGAAATTCTGTCTCGACCACCCTTACCTGCACGTCCCACATCTGAAACTCTTCCCTTCGCTACATTCAGAAGGTGCAGGAAATACTTATACGACCGCAGGCCCCAGTTTCCGTTGTCATGGGTCTGGTTTAAGATCTCTATTGAAGCCTCAACCATGGAGTCGGAAGTACGTACATTCTACGTCACATTGTCTGACCCGGATGTAAAATATGTAGTAGTTTAGTAATGGGAATCTGTATGTGAGAACAGCTAGAATCGCAGAGCTTTGAAAAGAATCACTTGGGGAAAACATGGACAAACAATCGTTTCAGCGTTTTCCGAGCGGACAGTCTTTAGCGCATTCGGGTTTTTCGGGTCAAAATTACTGTGAAATGAGAAGTGGAGCCTTCGCTCGACCACCGTTGCCACCACCACCATACGACTCGTCTGGAGCACAGCAAGGTACACCTGTCATTCCTGGTGGATTTTGGTCTGGTCAGGGTGTTCATCAACAGGCTCCACCACCTCTGCAAACAGCAGTCAACAGTCAAGTGTTTAATTATGGTCCAAGAGACTGGCCTGGGGTTGCGCCCCCGATGGGCCCCGTCACGGGTGGATACAGACCCCCGTACCCCCAACAGCAGAGCTTTGTTCGTGGACATCCGAACACCATGGTCCCGAATTTCGACCCAACTAGACCACCTCCGCCATTGTACGAGTCACAACTCGAGCAGTTTTCTCTCAGGCACGACAACCCAGAAGTTGCTGCGGAAGAGTGTAAATCAAGACAGGAGTTTAATTACATGCTGCATGAGGAGCCTGTAAAGCCATGGGAACATGGCTCTGATGGGCGATCACAGAATCGATTGGGAGCTCCACATTTTAATAGACATTTCGAAGAGCGTCGATCCTACCCGGATTCTGGACCAGGTGGGAATGAATTGCATTATCAGAGGCAAAAGAACCCGGACTATGTATTTTCAGAAAGAGTCCACCGTAGCTCAGCCGATATTCAACCGTATGACCGCTGGCAGCAGGATCACCAACTCGGACAGGACGGTCATTCGAGGGAGATTCAGTCTCAACCAACAGACGAAGAAACAAGGCAGAGGCGGGCAGACGAGCAGTGGCTCGTTACATTTTTGTTAAACAGAAAAACAGCAAAATCTGCTCCTTCAAAGCGGCATGATAGCAACACATCCGTCTGTCAAGTGAGGGAAACGCTTTACAGCGCAGCTCGGTTGGTGTCAGAACTATCAATTGCTTGTCAGACATTGAAAGAAAACATAGAGAATGAACATGTTTGGACGGAATCGTATGCCAAGGCAGTGGCGATGAAATGCGACATACAGGAGAAACTGAAGGTTTTTAGCGACCCATCTTATATAGAACGTATAAAGAAGAAATTGGCTTTTATCAGTAAGAAAAGACTCAGGAATCGGCGAAAAAAACGTGAGAGGCTGGAGGAAAAGGAAGAACAAGATGCATGGGCTGCTGAAAGGGAGGCAGCTATTGACAAGTGGCGAATGGAACGCATCCATGAAGTAGAGGAGAAGAAAAGAGTAAGTGAACGACTCTAGAATCTAGATGTCCGATGGTCATCAGAACTGAAGTGAGAAACGTGCACTATGGCTTTGTACCGGTAGGAGGCGCCGTGACCTCAGTGTACAAGTGTTTCTGCTTCATTTCATTGCATATCTGCAATGTCGGTTACAATTTTGAATGTTAGGAACAGTGCAGTGTCACTGTGTTAATATAACGTAAATTAATGTAATTTGACAAATGTTTCAACGTTCATAGAAACTAGAGCTTAGTAGCTGCGAGTGGACAGCACCTGTAACCTGTGTATTCATCAGTATTTGGTTGTATAAATGGATAATATGAAAAATAAAAGTCTTCGAGCCGTTTTGAGTGATTGTGTCTGCAAATGAATAAATGGCCTAAGCATATAAATGTGATTCTGTCGGCTTGTCAGTTCTCACATCTCATTTTAATGTTATACAGGAGCAGGAGCTGAAGGTTGCCGCGGACAGTGTGCTTTCTGAAGTAAGAAAAAAACAAGCAGACACCAAAAGAATGCTGGACATTTTACGCTCCCTGGAGAAACTCCGAAAACTCAGGAAGGAGGCTGCAGCCCGGAAAGGTAAAAAGATGCGTGTCCCTTATTCGATGTGTTACATTAAAGATAAATCGGAAGTTTACGACACAAATGTGAATGTAACTGACAGCGCTGAATCACGTGTGAAGGTTTTTTTGTCTCTAAATATGACGCTGTAATTAAGCAAAGACCCAGTATTAAATCACATGACAGACAATAGGCCCAGGAGATGAGGAGGGCCTTTGTGTTCTCCGTGTTCTCATTACCTCAGCACATGTGTAATCTGTGCAGACCGTTCAGGGTAGAGCTCTGCCGTTTCCCATTACCTCAGCGCTTCTCTAATCCCCTGACGGTCTCCTGTGACAGACCCATTGGAGTCCGCAGTAATATGTGTAGGCTGACTCAAACAGCCAGTAATTCATTGCAAATAAATAGTTCAATGTTAGTAAAATGACCCAGAGATAACCCAGCAGAGCGGTATTGTAATGGTTATGAGTCTGAAACAATGGTATTTAAAATGTGTAAAGGTTAAAAAGGAATCAAAAGCTGTGTGCTAACATGTATAGCTGTGAATGATGTGTTCTTCCACCAGACTCATGCAAGGATGCTTGTACTGCTTTCATTTGGCATATGCCTTAAATTAATTGACTGAATTATATGGTTAGAATTTTTAAAGTTTATCCAGTTAGTTAGTGTCATTGCAGAGTTGCGGTCACTCGGCCCACGCCCTGCTCTGTATTCACACTGTGACTCCACAGGTATCTTCCCAGAGAAGGAGGCGGATGAGGCCTTTGAGGGGCACGTGGAGAGGCTCAGGAAGCTGATTCGGAAGCGCACGGGCGTGTGTGCGGCCGAGGAGAAGGCCCTGAGGGTCATGCTGGAGGGGGAACGGGAGGAAGAACGCAAAAGAGAGCAGGAGAGACGGCAGAAGAAGGAGAGGGAGAGGCTGCTGCAGAAGAAGCGAGAAGCAGAGGCCATGCTGTTCGGAGGTGATGCCGCGATTCAGGAACCATCGGACAAAACGTGGGGGGCTGTGTTTAAGGGGAGAGATGCAAAGGGATTGGTGATGGGTCTTTCGAGCTCAGAGTCTAAATTACATTACAGTACATTATTGTCATTTAGCAGACACTCTTACAGTTCCTTTCCAGTATCCCTTTATACAGCTGGATATCTACTGAGGCAATTGTGGGTTAAGTGCCTTTCCCAAGGGTACAACAACAGTGCCCTGTCTCTATTTCTCCATAAATTGTCTTTGATTGTCTTTGATCCTCCATTTCACAGAGGAAATGCATCCGGATCACCCGCTCCAGCCTTTCAAACAGTTCTACACACAGGCAGAGCATTCCCTGCATGCCCTCATACAGATAAGGTAGGTTTTGATACTGCAGGCCCTCCTGGGTTTGTGTCTTTGTTTTCCCCCATCTATTTTGGTGCAGTGATGTAATTTGTGTAATTTTGGAAGAACTTGATAAACCATATTTTCAGTTTTTTTTTAGTTTGCTGTAGGACCCATGAATGTCAGCCATGTAGAACTGCATTCCATTATTGGGCTTTATAAGGCAAAGCTGAACTCACATTTTTCTTAGGATGCGATTATTTAAAAAATGTGTATATGTACACACACACACACACACACACACACACACACACACACACACACATATGTATAGTATGAGTTTGTATCTCCAGGGCACACCTCATCTATTTCTTGTTGTAATTATTCACAAAAGTCCTGACAGAAAAATAACAACACGTGGAAAAAAATGCTCATTTATGGATGGGTGTGGTCTCTGTTGGGTGTGGTTATGGCTTAAAAAATAATAATAATAATCGATTGTTTACTATCCCATCAGGAGAGAGTGGGATAGCTATCTGGTCCCGGCAGATCACCCTGACGGCAGCTCCATCCCTCAGGGCTGGGTTCTTCCTGAAGCCCCCTCAGACGAGGCGTGGGCCTCGGCCTTAGACAAGCAGGAACCCGCTACAGACTGATGGAACGGGCATGGACCCACTTGCACCCTATCATTCTGACCTCACACTCACTGTGATTCAAGAACTTGTTTGACATGTGAAAGTGTTCCCTGCCTTCCCCACTTGAAGAGGAGAGTTGCGGGGTAATTAATATGAAATCCCGCTCTGTAGAGCGCTGTTCTGGACTGAGAGCACATGGGTGTTCCACCAAGGATGGGGGAACTGGGCTGTCCATCTGTTTTGTTAGTTTGTTTTCATTGCAAAAGCAATGAGACAGATTACTCCTCGGTGTATGTTTTCACAAATAAAATATTTTCAACAGAGAACTGCACTGTGATTTGACCCATTTTTAATGAATGCAATGGCATAAAGGCTTCAGCTACAAGGATAAGGCCGCTTTGTTTTCAGCAGCTCTTGGCATATGGGTTCACCTCGTGCCTTATGCATTGTCTCCAATGAACCGACGATGTCACTGAGTTATGTCAGTGGATTAAGGGTTCAGAGGGAATTAGTAGGTGTAATCGGTGAGTTTCAGGCACGCCATTCTGTCTGGAAAGCAGCTAGTCAGCCCTCCCCAATTCCTCACCACATGCCTCACCTGGGTAGGGGAGCACACTTTGTAAACGTACAGGTGAGTTTCTTTGAAATGCATGGACTATGGCTTACACAGGGCAGGTTTCTGTGATGGATCTTTATCAGATTTCTCTGTATCCATGGAAGCTCTGGGCTGCAGGTTACTTTGGGGAAAATCTCCATATCATTTAGCCCAGAGGGTATTGGTAGTCATGTTCTAGTGAGTCTAAGACTGCAGGAATACAAGTGAAGCACCTCGGAGATCAGTATCGCACAGAGGCAAATTCAAGAGTGGGTGTCACAATTTTTGCATTTTGTTTATTTAAGGACAGCATCTGCTGAGGATAGCTGATTTCCATAAAGTTATGCAGTATTGTGGCAAAGTATTCATTAACCTAACACTGAGTCATCAAGACAAAAATGCTGCATATAAATTACATTACTTCATTGCTTTGAGCAAATTGCAAATATTATTTTAAATTGCAATCCAATATTGTTTTATCATAAGTTAGATTTTAAGTTACTCACCATTTCCTCACAGCAAATGCCTGCCATTTAACACCATGAACCCAAATTTCTCAAAGCAGGAAGAAGTCAAAATTGTGTGTGAGTCAAGACAACACCCCCTGTGGGCACGTGCAGGAGTTCATCCGATTGGATAAGAGCTAAACAATAGAAATAATTCTATTTGGGTGCTGATGGGTGATCAAAGATACAGAATGTAGACATACATTCTAAGACCATACAGTTGTAAAAAATTGCAGTCTAGATGTTCTTCTGAGCACTTCATTACAAATCAAAGTGTCATTGCCTAGGTGTCTGGCAGTGTGTCTCATCTGTAAATTATTGAATGCTTTTAAAGTATACAGTATACAGCATATAAAGGCAAACCTGGTGATGAATTGCATTGTTTCGGTACATACTCAACGCTCATTCCACATTTGTCTGCACACTGAATATTATACCATTGGTATTAAATTGTAAATATGCATATGTTATCTAAACATCCTTTACTTGTTGATGTTCCAACGGCAAATGCACTTAACCTAGTAAACATTTGGAAGTAAACTTAGTAACATTAATCATTATTATGTAAAATTAATGACCACTTACCTAAGGGGTCACTGCATGTCACAAACATTTGGAGTCATGTTGATTTCATTCAAGCCCTGAAGGTAGACATTAAGAAAACCATCATGATAAATAGCTGTATGCAATGACTTGAGATCATTTGTATGGGTGAGATGTTTTTGTTTGGTGCATTTGCATAAAAATTAGCTTCTTTTTGAAATCTGATTCATCCTTCCTATGTAGCGCTAAAAACACTTGAGCGTGAAGGCTTTGTTGTGATCATATTTGTCCAGTCTACAAACATGTACTTTCATATGGTTTCAGTGGAATGCTGGCTCTGACTGGCTGGGATTGGCCCTGACTGACCCCGAGTCAGTCAAGTGTGGTCTCAGGTGAGGGAGAATGGTGGCGTGTGCTGGCCATCAGTAGGCCCGCAGTCGGCTCTATAGGCTCTGTCTGGATGAGGGTTTTCTGTTGATGACACGCATGCACATGTGGGCTGAGGATGTTTGTAGCTCTCTGACCAATGGCAGCACTGCCTTAGGTGGTAGCAGAGGGATGTCCATTTAGCAAAGTGCTGTAATCCTTAATCCATTTACTGTCAGGTGGCTTCAACATTGCACAACACAGTGAGCAAATATAGCAGGGAAAAGAGTTGGGGAATTTGGTTTCTGAGAATCAAGACTGCGCTCAGACAATGATCAGACAGTTTTCTGGTAAGCATTAATAGCCCTAATTTAAAACACAGTTCCTTCCAACGAGGACGGGGACTGTGGGAAGAACTGCCTGGCTTGCTTGTGGTGGAGCAGCGTCACTGTTCTCCTTTGATATTGTGTGTGAATGTGAACGTTTGTCTCCCAGGGAACGGAATGAACAGTCTGGACGAAGTTCCCTTCAAGATCCCCACGGGGTCTCTGGAGGGGACGCTGGAGGAGGTCGAGCTCGTCACCGTGCCAGAGCTCACCATTCCGGACCATCTCCAGATACTCCAGGAGACAGAGGTACAGCCCGCGTCCAGCTGGCATGCCAGCTGTCTCTTACGGTCAGGCTCTAGCCATGGAGATGATTCTGGTTGCGTCTGGCGGAGCAGATGGAACTTGTAGACGTGTTGTGACTTAGTTGTAGCCTTGGAGATGGCGGGGACCACTCTGTTATTCCACTGGGATTATGTCATAAACAAGCTCTGTCTGTTAATATTACATTACTGCCGATGTCATGGGAAATACAGGGGTCTCATTCTCTCACCTTTCTGTAATGATGGCAATATTAAAACCCTATCAACTCAGACCCCACTTAGACCCCTATGCATTAACACCGCCTAATCCTTCAGGATATGGAGAAGTAAAATGCATTAGTCTTTGTTTCATGTCCATATCTGAGATCATGAATTCAGTGTATCAACCCACCCTTTTAAATCTCCACAAAGTGGTTGGTCAATCTTTGAAACTGTCGCAAGGGTGATTTTTACAGTCATACTTTTCTAGATAACTCAGATCTGGGCAATACTGCCCTCTCCTTAAATAGCCAACAATCTGAGGTCATGCCATGTTCCAAGCTGTCGTTAGATGGCATAGCAGATCTGTTCCAGCCTAACTGCAAAGCCTATCCACCTCTGTTAATTCTCTTGATAAGGGCAAGCTCTTTTCTGGAACACATCCTATCTCTTCATCATTAATTTCACTCTAAATCCATTATTAGAGTTTATGATCCGCTTCAGTGCCTCCAATGGCCTTATTTGGGAATGTACTGCTTTTTTTCCTGCATGTTTTCACTTTCGAATTCTATATGC
The DNA here is from genome assembly GCA_019176425.1 of Megalops atlanticus. Taxonomy (NCBI): domain Eukaryota; kingdom Metazoa; phylum Chordata; class Actinopteri; order Elopiformes; family Megalopidae; genus Megalops; species Megalops atlanticus. The sequence goes on from CM032885.1 coordinate 15,261,176, forward strand.
TTTCTACCAGTCCAAAAATAATAAACTGGAGCTTGCCTCTAAGTGCCATGTTACACAGTTAGAGGGAAATGTAAGAAGCGAACACGATCAGATTTGCAGAATAACACCTATAGCTGAATGACTGACTAAGAAGATATCCTGTTTTTGGTGGTGTGTGTTTCTCTGGATTTTCATTCACTCATAATTCTAGAGAAAAAGTCCTGTTTTTTCACTGATAATTCTGGCAGAACATAACAAAATGACAGCCGATAATATTATGACTAGCTGATAGAACATTGCACAGAGCCTCATTGTTTGTAAGAAGGTTCTCAAGCTCCCAAGTGGTTCAGTCGAGTATGGCCCTAGAGCCCAGGACTTTGCACATTCAAGGCTGGGCTGTGTCAGCTGAAATCAGCTGAAAACGATTGGGAGCCCGAAGCAAGGGAATGCATTTCACTTCATTCTGACAGGGGTAGGGAGGGTTACGTCATCCAGGGTCTCCTCCTCCCATCACACATTAACACCTTTAGCACGTTCTAGGAGAAGTCACACTTCTTCTCGCATTTTTTTCCTTCTTGTCTGATGATTTCTTCTAACCTCCAGTTTGCCAAGTGTTAATTGCATTGTTGTGTAGCCTGTGCTGACAGCCTGCTTTGTAATTGTCTCTTGTGTTTGGCAGTACAAGTTCTGCTTGGAGAAGTGGGTGCTGACAGGTGTCCCGGACTACCCCAGTGACATGCAGGTCACCCACGGGTCAGAGCCCTCGTGTCCCCCTTACTGGCTGGTGTTCCGCAGCCCCCAGGAGAGCCAACTGGCCAGACGGGGCAACAGCGACTTGTACGACTCCTCGCCCCGCCGGAGGAGCCACAGCCTGACCGCGGCCGACGCCCGAAGGCTTCACCCCCGGGTGAAGTTCCTCATCTCCGACTCCGAGGGGGACGAGGGCGACACCGAGGATGATAGCAGCTCCTCATTGGAGGAGGACACTCCACCCCCCTCTCAATGTGGAGACCGGCCACCCAGCTCGTCCCTCAGGCGGCAGTTCCATGGGATAAAAGAGTACAGGCCGGGGTCGCCCTGCCCGGCGCTCAACCCCATGTCCCCGCTCGCCCGCCACAGAAGGAACTCCTCTTCCTCGCTCCACGACTTCCGGCAGTCGCCGCCCAGAACCAGCAGCCCCAAGTGCCAGAGGCACGTGAAGAGGAGGCTGCCCCCACTGTCCCACGCCAGCCGCCGCCGCTCCCTCAGCCCCCAGCCCCCGTCCTCGTCCCCAGCGAGCCACTTCCTGGAGCCCAGGCCCTCCACGGCCGGGCACATCTCCTCCGTTAGGAACCACAAACCCACCGTGGCGGTAAGAAACAGCCCCTTTACAATTCACCCCACAGATAGCGCATCACCTTACCTAGGACCTGACAGTACAGTTTGTGTTGACAGTACAGAGTTCCCACAACATCAGTATGTTCCTGTGTACCCCTGTTCCCCCAAACATTCGGAGAAACTGTGTTAATGTTCATATTGTCACAATGAATCAACAAATTTATCCAATTTTCTTTAAAATGTGTAAATAAAATAAAGTGTGAATCAAGTAAAATAAAGTTTGTAAAATATGATTGAAAGGTATGATTGAATAATATGATTGAATGGTAATATATGTTTGATCTATTCATTCTGAAAAGCTCATTTCAAAAAGTGGTTCATTTTGAAAAGCTTGCAATAACAGTAGAAAGATTAGTAAATACAAATATTAATATTTCTTCTATTCATACATTTACTTTTTTCATATGAATTTGACATGCTGGAATACCTCCTAAGCATGTTTAATAGATAATTCATGTCTATAAAAAATGTACATATTTAAAATACCCTAGTTTCAGTAGTTTTTACCTTTCTGAAGCTACAAATCATGTAAAAATGCTATTATTGCTATATTTACTGCAAGGTAACGCCATTAAAGCATTGAGGTAACAAAAGTTACACAAGTCATTATTAATGTCCATATTAATATTAATGTAATATAATAGTATCAATCTAATTAATATTATTAATATAATCTTAATGTAATGTACATATATTTTATTTCAAAATACATTTTGGTAAGGACAAAAGTATACAAAACTAAAAGAAACTAAGTAATCCCCTGTCCTTAAAAAAGGTATTATGAAGCATCAGTCATAAATATTTTTATAATGCGTTTGGCAACAGTAAGCCCTCTTGTGAAGATTTTGCAGGTGTACAGTGCAGCAAACAGCCAACAAACCCAAGGCACTTTCCTGGCTGAGTTTACCCTACTGCAGGACCAAAACATTTGTCCTTAGCCAGCAGCCCATGACCTTTCTATAAGTGGCTGTGACTTACAGAAGCCTGAAAAAGATGGGGCGGTATTTAAATCACCACACAAAGCATCAGAACTATTCTAATGGCTTATGGAACTTTCAGAGGCCTTTTGTCATGTCGGGACATTTAAATGTCTCTGCCCTCCAGATTGCTGGCATACCATATCAGGGAGCAATGCTGGACTCTGACTGAAACATGGCAAATATGTTTTTCTTCTGAATTCAGTTGGGAAACAATCATTAATAGTTTTGGATGTTAGTTAGAGAGAAAATGTCTCTATGCTATGTTCCCATTTTTTCACTTCACATTTCTCAAATGTTTCTAAAGATGTACTCTCTAAGAATAGCTAGTGTAAAGTCTTTTCCTGGAATCCTCCCAAGTTATTACAAGTTCGTTGGGATTAGCGTGTAGAACTGTCCCGCAAACGTTTATCTCAGCAGAACAGCGTTTCAAGGTTATGCATGAGCTTTATGCAGTGACTTGCTATAAATGTGAATGAAGATTGTTTGTGCGCTTAAAGATAGACGTTGTACAGGGAAAGACTTAAACAGGGAGCAGCTTGAATTGAGACACATACACATCAATGTCTGGCAATGTTGACTGCACCCAGTGTAGTGTGGACTCCACTCCTGTTCAGGGGGTTCTGACATTGTGCTGTGATTCCTCTCCAGTCTCTCAGCCCCTACTCCTGCCTGCCTCCCCCCCCTTCAGTGTCCCAGCCCCTGGGTTCCCATATGGCCGCCCTGGACTCGTCAGCAGAGCTGCTGTCGGCGCTGACCCAAGAGGAGAGGGAGCTGCTGGAGACCATTACGGAGCACGGCTACCCGCTACGCTCCGCCATCATCGCCCTGCAGAAGACCGGCAAGCAGAGCCCGGAGCAGGTCAGAAATTACAGAGGGGCTCCTGGGCGCACCTCCCGCAATCCGATCCGTCGCAGCCTCGTTGCCCCTCCCCCGTGGGTGTGGCCTCACTCTCACGTCACGAAACGTGACATCACCATCTGAATACCGTCGGCTATTTTCTGCGCCGCCCACCTGCCGAATCGCCAAATCTCCCTCCACTCCCCCAACTGAAACAGGAGGCTGTCTCTCGGGTTTTGGCACGAGGGTTCTTGTTGACTGGTTCAACACAGTGCCTGCTTCAGTGCATGTTTCAAAGGCAGTGTGTCTCCTCATCAGGTTTCCAGCAAGCATCTTAAAACCAAACCCTTCAATTTTTGCTAATACTACACACCGTATACAAATAGAGTAAGGGAAAAAATGAATTGCCCTTTGCAAACTACATACATACTACATACTTAATATATTTCTTGCTTAATATACCTCATACTTCATGTATTTTGGCAAGATACTGCATTTTTAAGCAATGAGTTCATGTAACTACATAACATGCCCTTATGTAACATATAAAATGTCTGCCAGCTATTTCACAAAAGCCTTTTCTCCTGTTAATGTTGCCCTTACTTCTGATGCTCATTTATCTAAGGAAACATCTGGTTTTGCCTTCCAAAACCACGACGCTGGTTGCCTGTGAAGTAAAATCATAATAAAAATAGGTACCAGATCCCCAAAGTTTCCACAATCTGGCATTTATTATCTTATTCTTAGCATCCTGCAGCAGCTCCCATGAGTACAAATGAGTCATGGGGCAGTCAGTGTGGCCCATGAGGAGGGGTTTTGGCAGGACTGGAGGGTCACATGGTCAAGCTTTGTTAACCCTGTGAGTTTTACAACAGGACAGGAACAGCAATGAATCACTACAGACAGACCTCAGCTGAACATACCAGCCTGCTCTCCTATTGGTCAGAAAGCCTGGCACATGCCACCCTGTTCTCAGACCCTTCTGTTTCATGTATAGAGATGGAGAAAATGCTTGAGGGCTACCAATCAAAGCCATTTGCCATTTTGTCTTCAGGTGTCATGTTTTCAATAACAGAATGTCAGGAAGTAAGTCTAACAGTGTGCCCTGCATTACCCATAAGAAAGAAACCACATATAATTCACCACTGTTGAAATGTTTGTGGAGTTTTCCTGAATGGGTTGAGGGAGGTTTTTGACATGTTACATTGTCAGACCAACTGGAAAGGGAACCTGGTATCCAGGCAGCTTTCAGGCTTTGCTCTGTCTCTTGACTGTTGGGGAGAGGAGAGAGTGGCAGCTGGCATGTCAGGACAATCTGTAAGGGATTGCGATCCAAAAGGGATCAACTCCTGACCTGGTTAATGAGGGTCACTCTTCCTCCACCCCACCGAGGGATGGTGTTGCCCTGCTGTCACATGTATTCTATTTCACCCTGTCGGCCTGGGGTCCTTTTTCGTTATCTGACACAGTTAAAACAAGGCGTCAGGTTATGTCTTGATGCCCACCTCTGATATACATAATCCATTTTCTGGGGTCAAGTGGTGACCTGTTGCCAAAAGCGCAAGTTCTAACCTCGCACAACAACTAGCATAAATCAACAAAATAAATAAATGAACTAAATTTAAGAAGCTATATCATTTTTTGCTTTCAAGCAAGGCAACCGAATAACGCAAACATGTTTTGCGTCTCATGTCTCATGGACCTTTGTCAGCATGTGAAAGCTATTCTGAAAGCACCACAGGGCACACCGAAACACTTTCACACTGTACAGAGCTGAAGCACTGATGCGCCCCAGGGTGTTTAGGGGCCATTTTAATGTTGTCTGTGCCGTCGGTTGGAGTAACGTGGAGTGGGTTGTGGTGCCCTCTGTGTTCCCAGGTCCTAACACTTTCTCCTCATGCTCCTGTGTCTCTGCACTCTTGGCAGATACTGAGTTACCTAGTGACGTGCGACCGCCTGTGTGAGCGTGGCTATGATGCAGCTGAGGTGGAGGAGGCCCTGGAGATGTTCCATAACTGCGAGTCTAAGGTGACTGTCCCCAGAGGTCATGACCTCAGTGCTGTTCCTCTTTCTCTGAGAACACTCTCCAAGGGAAGAGACAATGACAAAGAAAACTTAGACCCAACCAAGACCTTTTTAAATCTTGCGTTTATAGCCATGCTCATAATCACTGTTAGTGCCACAAATGCTGTATTATACTTAGGACTGGATTTACAAGGATACCTCTGCTGGCCTTACCTGCCTTTTAACCCATAATCAACACAGCTGCTTCTTGTACCCTTAATTAGACTGAACATCTGATTACGACCAATGCCTTTGCTTTCATAAAAGGATGCACAGATTTAACATTGCTATCATTAAAATGACATGCTATATAAGCTTTGAACTGGGCTTTCATTACATTTTCTGATATGTGCAAATAATCAATAATTTGTCTTTGCACTATCATCCTTCCAGTGAAGGGACCTTCAATAAAGTATTTGGATTAAATCTGTTTTTCATCATGCTGTGCACTGCAATGCTATGCTATGATTCTGTTGTTAAGATTCACTACCAGTTAACTATGGTGGAATTCAGAATCTTTCCCTGATATTCAGACATTTTCAGGTCTCTCAGTTTGCAATTAGTGATACACTCAGCAACAGAAATCAAACCCAATATCTAGACTTGAGATAATTATTTTGATGATAGCTTGCCCCATGTAGAAATTTAATAGCGCTTGGGGGAAAAGGCAAGTATACTAACTGAGTTTTGATATGTCCCCCCCATGTAGGCAGCAGAATTCTTGCGCCTCCTGACCCAGTTTAACGAGATGGGATTCCAGCAGAACGCCATCAAAGAGGTGCTGCTGGTCCATGAGAACCACCGAGAGAGAGCCCTGGAGGAGCTGATGACACGTGTAGCGTGAAGGAGCCACAGATGCCCAGACCTTTCCATGACCAACATGGACGCTCTCTGCCTCTGGCTTAGGAAGATTTCTGCCATTGTTCAATGCAAGTAGATGTACGCGCATATCGAAGATGTCACACATGTAGAACTGTAAAGAACACCAGACTCAAATTTCAAAGCCCCTATGCTCTCAGAAGCACAGTGAGCTTCGGGTCGTCTTCATACAGTGTTGACCAGGAAGGCTGCAGCCCAGGCATGAATCTTGAAACTCAGTCACCTACGTGACAAGAGCGTTGTGATTGTTCACCTCTCGACTGATTAGATATCTGTTGTATGTGCTGCACAGCATTTACTTAAGCTCAACCTAAAGTGATTCTTTCTTTTTCCTTTAGCTTTATTCTTGAGGGGCATCCAAACCAAATGCACACATCAACTGTAGTGTAGGAGGATGTTCATAAACCAGATAAGAGATGATGGCAGCTATGGGAGCATCTAATAACATTATTTAACAATATCGCCATATTCTTCCTCATGACTCTACTGACCAAGGAGATGCAAGGATTATATGCAATGACATTAACCATCCATCCAACAGGTGATCCCAAGTGAAGGTGGGACTCACTAATCATGTGATCATTTCAGTGCTTGTCATCATCAAAATCATGTCTGGTACAGACAGCAATAGATAAATTGTAAGGTCTGCAGCTTTGTTGCATCTTTGTTATATTTAATGTTTATTTTTCCTAATTTAATTCACCACATTTGTACATTGCTTATTATGACTTCCAAAACATTTTTATAATCTTTCCCTTTAAACTCATTTTTTGTATTCAATTTGCCTATGAAAAAAATCTATTGCTGTATGTTGACATAGAATTAGAATGTAGCATTAACAGGTCAGGAAGACAAATGTGAATGAAAATAAGCTGTAAATAACTTTTTCATAAATTATAAATGCAAATCAATGTTTTGTTTTTTTGTGAATTTTCTCTACTCATTCTTGCATCTCACAAGGTGCAGTATCAGTCTACTGGTTAAACTGCATTCTTCATCTTGGGAATTTGCTGTCATGTTCCCTGAAGAGTGCGAGCAGGTATTTGGATCAGCTGTTCTAAAATTGAAAAGTGAACTGGGAAACCAAACAATAAAGTTTTGTTATTCGATTATTAAAACTACAAAGGACTTCTGATGGGATCCTCGAGGAGGCAGCTATTAAAGATTTGTATCTTTTGTTGATGGACTGGGTATGCATACAAGGGTGAACTGCGATAGCTTCTCTTTTATCACTTAATTATGAATGAATCCAGCTCTCAGACAGCAGACCAACAAATGAGAACAAACGCTTCTCTCATGCAGCTCCAAAAAGGATGGATTTTTTTGCAAGTAATTTTTGGTATTTAATAGTTTAGTAATGAAGGAGTAAGAGGAAGAAGGCTGTACTTCATTAGTTACATTCTTTTGAAGTGAACTCCAACTTATGAATAGCAAAGAAAAGGAGGCTATAATGGCTCTGTGTGGGGAGTCTTCCAATTTCACTTGCCAGTGCTAACGGTAAAAAAAAAAACAAAGTGCTGACAAATCACCTTGCAGCTTCACACCCCCAAAACACCACTCTTGTTCATATTTGACAACCGTCACTTCGTCTGCTTCTAAAAAATCACAAGAGTAAAAATACAAGGCATCTAAGAGAACATTCTTGATATATATCATTTTCTATTTTCACTTTTTTTTTCAGAAAAAAATGAAAACATGATCAGAGAGATGTCTTTTCTTTGATGAAAATGAGAAATGCTCACTGCCATTTATCCCAGTGAAAATTATTTGGCTTTATTTACCACACCCTTGTGCTTCCAGGATTCACTGCCCTGCGAGCTTTATCTGATCTAAAGCTCTATGGCATGTTGACTCATGGGAACTGTGGTTTATAAATGGTTTGTTTGTTATCAAAACAGGAAAAAGGTCTTGTAAGTATTATTATAAGTGCCATTAGCATTTACTGCAGTGTCCATGGGGAATTCATCCTGGCATGCATCAACCTACGTAACCAAGCAAAAATATAAGAAATGTATTCTCATGGAATCTGACACAGAGGAAGTTCACCCTGGGGAGTCATATGTTCTAAGGGGGAAAACTAAGGCCAAAACTAAGTTAATAGAGGACATTTCTAATGAAATTAAATCTTTCCTTCCTGTATGTCATTATTGGTGAACACATCTGTCCATATCGCTTTCATCTTAAATGAAGCTTTTACAGAATATTTGACAGCAATAAGAGCAGTTCTTCTGTTGTCTCTCTTACCTTTGACTAGTTCATTCTCCTTTGCATCTGTTAAAACTCACTTCCTGCATACTGTTTTCTTTAATTGTAATAGTGATACCAGCTTATAAAGTACAGACTCTTCATTGTGTGAATAGTTTACAGTACGTATCAATCAGAACATTTTAAAGCATATGACTGGTGATGATAGACATGGTTCTTTAAATCCCGCCCATTCCCATTTAGGACTCTTTGACCCTCTGGCTGCCTGCCCGTCTTAGGCAGTCTCAGTAAAAATGTCCACATAGAGCCAATTCTGGGAAAGCCATTCATTTCTTTCTTTGGCTTCCATTTCTGTCCCTCGATAACATATTCCAGAGTCATCTTGCGGTTGAGCGTGAACACGGAGTCCCCCCTCACGACGGCGGTGAAGAGAGCTCCCTTGCTGTTCTCATACTGCCCGGGCATGGCCGTCCACTGGCCAGTGGTGAGGTTGTAGCAGTCCATCATGCACCTCAGGAAGTCGTCCGAGGGCCCGTTCCGCATCACGTAAAGGTTGTCTCTGTGAGCCACCATGCAGTGACCGTAGCTCTGGTGCCGTATCAGTGTCGTGACGAGCACCCACTCATCTCTGACAGGGACGTACTCGTAGATGTCCGTGGCATCCATGGGCCTCCACAGACACACAAATATCCTGCTCATGGCTTTGGCACATGCCGCGCCGGCCACTGGCCGAGGTAAATGGGACACAAAGGACCAGGTGCCAGTAGACACTTGGTACCTCTCCACTGATGACATGGTGGTTCTCTCGTACTCTCCGCCAATGGCGTAAAGGTATCCCTCGTGTCCCACCAGAGTAAAGTTGTAGCGTAGCTGGCGAGGGCTGCAGAACGTGGTCCAGGTGTCGGTTTCAGGGTCATAGCAGTAGCAGGAGTCCATCACCTGGTTACTCACATCACGCACCCCTCCAACGATGTACAGCTTGTTGTCAAGGACAGTCACTCCAGCCATGGTGGTGCTAGCATCAATAGGCAAGTCAGTTAACACCTTCCACTCCTTCTCATCCTCATCTAAGTAGCAAACTGTCCTTACAAAGTCTTGTAGCAGCTCGATAGTTGGAGAGTGCGTGCCTACCGTCACATACGTACTGGGAGCCAGGGACTCCACATATTCTAAAAGCTCCTCAGGTAAACATTTTGCATCGTCTTCTAGGTCGCGATACATGTCTCGGATGAACAATGCCGCACTGTGGTAAAGGTCCAACAGGCCGTACGTGGCTGCGGTGTGATACATGAGCAGGCAGTTATCAGAGTTAATTATGTTTATGAGGTGTTTCTCGAGCGCGGGCACCTGGAGGAAAGCAGCGCACTCCGCGGCTTCGATTACCTCCTCGCCAGTCAGGATGGGTCTCTCACCTCTGAGGACGTCGAGCGCGATGAGGAACCCTCTGGCACGCAGCCCCTTCATGTGAACCTCCTCCTGCTGGCACTCCCGCATTCCTGACCGGAAGAGCGCTCGGAAGTACTCGCAGTCCCGCACCAGGGTGGCCCGGTCCACCGCGAAAACGCTCTCCTCCACTCTCACTCTCAGGGTTGCCATCTCGGAGTCCCGTCCCGGTTTGCGACTGAGCTCCTCAGATTCGCCCTCTAAGCCACGACAGCTGGTTCCCCCCATCAAGTTACCAGCATTGTTTTTTTAATATTAAATCTTAAGTGCCGGACAGTAGTATTACATACCAACTGTAATTATCAGTGCAGACGCACAGAATATATATTCTCCAACTCTTCTCCCATTGCAGGGAATGAAACCCACGTCGCCCTCTCCGGATAAAGCACATGCACTTGACCGGGTATCTACTATTTGTATTTCTCTTCACAGCTATAAGAATAGCGCTGGCTATAGATAGCAGCAGGACTTGTGACAGAACTCGAATGCATTATGGTTAGCAGTCAGCGAGAATGGTGAGAGGTCAGAGAGATCTCTGTTTCAATGTACTGTCGTGCAATAACACTCGTGATTTATTGCCATTTGTTCTCGGGCACAGCCGCGTGCCAACTCAAAAGTTGAAATGACCCCACAAGGAGATGTCTGTTTGCACTTGACACTCTGAGTGCTTTCGTGAGGTCATGACTCACTTTGTGAGTCAGTACCAAAAGTTGCTCCTTTTTCAAACTTGTGTCTACCTGAATATTTTCAGTCAAAGAACCACTGCCAACTTATGATAAGCAGTAAAAAGGTAAAAAGGGCTGAATGCAATGTCCATTGATTGTCCCCTGTTGACAGAAAGTCATACAATACCCATTTATGCGACCAGGCCACACAACCCCAAAAATTCATAATAATACAGAGAAGAAAATCTTGCAGACTGCCCCCATTTTAGCCTTATTCTCTCAGTCCACACCTGTTCACAACCAGTAACCCTTGGATTACAGTGTCTATACATGCCATTCACTTCACATTCAAAACACAACTGCTTTCCGCTGATTTTTTTTTGCAGATTTGAGACAACATACTTTCTCCTCATAAATGAATACACCTTCACAACCCCCAGACCCCAAGCAGATGGGCACAACACATTTACTTGCCCAATATCATGCTGGAAGTTGGTGGGTGAATCAGGTGGGGCTGCTAGTCAGACACAAATTAATGTGCACAGACACTACAAGTCATACACAGGAAGAAATAATGAAAGCATAATACACAATCATCACAATCCTAATAATACACATTTAATAAAAGAACCCATTTCTGGTGAATGATATCAATCTTTTAGGTTACACCAGTAAGTAATGTCTGGTTCATAAATAAAATAAAACAGAGGGTGAAATAGATAAATGTAAATTAATGTATTGTCATGTAATGTAATGTAATAGATACAGTCAGCCAGCATTTTGTCTCTACTTGTCTCTACAGAGGTAAACTGTAGTAAACCTGCTCTGTATGCAGCTGGTCCCGTACATCAATGGCATTGAAATCTGCTGTGCTGCCAATTCGCAACTTTTATCTGTGGGTCTGTGTGTGCCCACTTTCAGAGTGGCACATGGACATTAGTGTTATGGCCAGCCAAATCTCATATATTATTTTTTTTAAAGACTGTTTCAAAACTAAATCTGCATTCACTGTTTAAAACACATTTCTGTATTCAGAATTGCTGTGGTTAAGCATAATCTTAAGATACTTAAACAGCACTGTGTCAATAATGGCATGTATTGAGTCATATTGTCTTAAACAGTAGGTTCTTGCCTTTGAGGTTTGCAACGACAGAGCGTGCCATGTATTTCTGCATATTTAATTGAGAAAGAACTGAGCAGTTTCCCTACAAGGAATTTGGCAGTCGATCAAATACGTATGCGCATTCCTGGGCAAATCTTAGCCTTTTTTTATTCCTTCATTCAACGCCAGCTTTTGATAATCATACTACGAAGGAATATGGCTTTTGCAATTCAGCGGACCGGACTGTCTTTAGAATGTACCAGACAAGATGTAAATTAACTTAAATGTAGATAAGGACGGGAATGTCAAAACGGAGCAAAATTTGTCAGCGTTCCTGACAGACCTTATGGGAAAAGATTTGACGAATTTCCCCTTGAAGACAAAACTGTACCGAAATGTTTACGTCTGTATTAAAACAAGGCAGCGTTGTTTGAAATAGAACTTTTACGCTTGATATTTCTGCACGCTGGAGAATGTTTGAAGGTAAGGCAAAAGCACGCGTCGGAAATATTTTTGAGACAGCGTCCGTTTTTGGCACATGTTTTGCAGCAGTTACCTGCATTCAGAAGCTAATCTAGCACTGTTTGATTGTATGTGCTTATACACTACTATTATTTAGTACAGTCTGTGATGCGTCTAACTGATATTTTCGTGGGTACTTTTACCATAGAGGATGTCTTCGAAATTTGGGAAAGTACGGACCTGTAATATTGCCCCTGCTTCAGATCGAGGACAAGTTGAGTGCAATATCGCTGTTTTAGGACCTACAGGCTCCGGAAAGTCAGGTACTTGTGACTAACTCATTTTATCAGCATTTTTATGATAGTAAATAGAAATCATAGCACCAGTTTAAGTTCAGTTATAATGTTTGTGAGTTTGTTGTTGTTTTGTTTTTTTCTTTTCTTTTTATTATAAATGGCTCATGTGTTTCCCTTCTTAATAGCATGCTAGTCTTTCAGAGTGCGGTCTGTACAGGTAAATAGAACACTAGTTAAAACATTTTAGCAAAAACTGGATGAGGCTCAAAGCAACGTAAAAATGAGATGCCTGTCTATATAAAGGAGTCCTTTGTCCGAACTTCGTATCATGTCGTATCGTTTAATTTGGACGCAGCCCAAGGTTTTCCTTAAAAGGGCAATATGTTATGTGCCACAAACTCATAATTGCTTTGGAAAACTGAAACCAGGACAGCCATTCTAGTTTAACAAGTGAGGCAGCATTTGTGTATAACATGTTCCATTTAAGACCCCAGTCTCAGACGTTCTGTTATAAACTGTACATCACTAGTGCTGACCAATAAGCGTTTCTATCATCCGCAGCCCTGACAGTGAAGTTTCTCACCAAGCGCTTTATCAGTGAATATGACCCTAACCTAGGTAAGTTCTCCTCTTTCCGTCCGGAAAACACTGCCCTATATAAGAACACGTTAAATATTTATTTATGTTGCATAGTTTTTGGAGGTACTCTTCCCATTTCAAATTGTTTTTCATCGGTTCCTTCTTCATGAATAAAGGTTTAAGAGACAGGCTTTAGTTACCATCTCAACTAATGTAATATTTGGCTTTAATTTGGCCAAGTTATAGTAACTCTTTTAGTCTGTATAAAATGTTCTCCCTCAAAAGTGTCCCACCTGTGCTTTGCCGTTCATGTACAAATCTGACATTACTGTAGCTTTCTGAGGTGTTTTCTTTTGGGCAGGGTCATTCTTCCAAAGTTCTTCTGTGCTAAGACTATATGAACAGTAATGAGCTGGCAGGATAAACTACAAGCAGAGTTTGGAATTATAATGAGTTTGGTATGGTTGTCACCGCAATAAGAAATATTGTTCTTATTTAATTGCTCCATAAGTACTCATCTTGGACCTCTCTCCTTCACAATGTATCCAGAATGATTGCAGTCATTTGTATGTGAGAGGAAGTCTGACCAGTGCATGGAAGGCTCCATATTATTAATGCAGAGTGAGGGAAAAGGGGCCAGAGATTTTAATGGAGATATAATCAGGCTGTAATAACATTTCCAAGAAGTAATTCCCATGTTCTGCATTAACACAGAGCAGTACAATCTTTTTCCTCTAAAATGAACATGTTATCAGTAAATAGCCAGGTTTTAACAATAAAGTACACATTTTAAAATGGAAAAATGTTTTAAACTGTATTTTAGAAGACACCTATACTTCAGAAGAGATCGTGGATCAACAGTCTGTTCTTGTGAAGGTCATGGACACAGCCGACCAGGTATATAAACATTCTTTAAGCTTTGAAATGAGCACAAGTGCATGAATGTCTTTAACTGATGTCTGTTGGACCTCGTTTTGAAGTTTATGTTGTGTGTAAGTTACATTTTTTCCTGGTTGTTCAGAAATGATAGATTGTCCCTAGTGAAAGAAAACATATCAGTACTTGGCTGAACAGATTGTTTTTACTAGTTCCCTTTCATTGCTGGTTGAGGAGAAGTACATCCTACAGATCCACGATTAGTTTCCCGTTCTTGGCTTTCATCACTGTTTTGCAATCGATTGACAAGCACTTAGAGGTGAGGGACAACTCAGGAAAAAATAGCTTCTCTTTGTAATTACTCTGAGAAAAATATCCTAAAGGGTCTAGTTGTGTATGCTTTGTCATTCACTATCAACCTTTGATATGTATGCAAACAGTCAATGTTATTTTGATCTTTGAAATCTGTTGTGCATGCCAGTGAAAAAAACAACTCCCAACATATGTCCCCTTCAGTAAAAAAACATTGACTAGCAATATGAGAGCAAATCTAGACCTATTCTGTTTTGATTTATTCTGCTGAAACAAGTTAATCCTCCATTAAACTCCTGAATGCCGTGAGAGGCCTTAAGTCAGACATTCACAGGGGGACACTCTCTGTAACACTTGCACTCTGAGTGAGGATCAAACCTATGGCCTTTACAGCCACATTCCACAACATCACAAGAGTCACCATTAGCTCACTGGTCATAAGACCCAGGTCTCTTTGCACCCTGAATTAATCAGGCTCTTTGTTTTGACTCCAGAGGAGTGATGTCACCGTCTGGTGTACCCCCAAAAACTGTGAGCTCTGTTACATTAGCCTGTTCTTGCTCTCAACTTCAGCAACTGTGTATTTTGCTCTGTACATCCAGGGTGGGCCCATGAACTGTGAGCGCTACTTGACCTGGGCCACTGCATTCCTGGTGGTCTACAGTATTGATAACCGCCGGAGCTTTGAGGGGTGTCAGCAGTATTTAGACGTGGTGACCCTGCATACCAAGGGGGTTCAGTCCAAAGCGCCCATCGTCCTGGTGGGGAACAAACTGGACATGGAGAGATACAGGTAAACCCCTGACCTTCAGACAGTCGAACACTGGCCCTTCACATAGGTACATACCTTACCTTCTGAAATAGTGAGCTGTGCTTATCAGCAGTGTGTTTAAATCACAGTTGATACCATTCCATATTGCATTCTGTTTTGCATCAGGTCATTTATCAGGTAGCTAAATATTTAGTGCAATGTAGTGCTATGGCAAATATCTGGACTAAGACTTGTTCCTATTTTTAAATATGACATTTTTGACTTTCAGGCCCCACATATCAGTCGATCTGAATATACAGCATCAGTCAAATGTATATAGCTCCCCTGAACAAGATAAACACTGCAAATGTATAGCCGGAACGTACTTTAAACAAAGAGAGCGCTCGACAATGATTGCACCATTCGATATACATTCAGAGAGGGTGTTTATAAGATCAAGCTTCTATGTGGTTATTTGGTACTGTAACCATGGCACCCTGCATCTCAGTCTGTCCCAGATGATCTCATGTGTTAACAGGCATGGGATTCCACCTGTTATCTGGCTGACAGTACGGTGTGTGGTCTGGTCTGAAGCTGATATGGGTGTGACCAGATTGTCCAGTCGATGGATGTGATATTACACTGAATCACTGTGTTTTGGATCTCTCCCCCCCTTCAGGCAGGTGAGTAAATCGGACGGATTGGCCCTGGCCTCTCAGCACAGAGGCCTGTTCTTCGAGGTGTCCGCCTGCCTGGACTTCGCCGCGGTGCAGCGCGTGTTCCACGAGGCGGTGCGGGAGGCGCGGCGGGAGGTGGAGCGGGGCCTGCCTGTGCGGCCCCTCTACATCAGCGAGGACAAGCCCGTGGTGAGCCTCTCGGCCGCCCCTCTCATCGCCCCCTGCTTCAAGGAGCTGCCCGCCCCGGCCACCGCCAAGCTGGTCACAGTGAAGTCCTCCCGGGCCCAGAGCAAGCGCCGCGCCCCCACACTCACCCTGCTGAAAGGCTTCAAGATCTTCTAACCCGCCTCCGCCTGTGGCAGGCCAAAGGCCCCACCCCTCCCCTCACCCTCCCTCTGCCTGACTCTCCACCGACCGAAAAGAGATGTGTTCTGGGGCACATTCCTGTTCACAGGCTGTAAGAGGTGTGTTGATAGGTGAATCCGCTTGTGTCAGAACAAGCTGCTTGCAAATTTTCCTCTTTTGATACTGTAGCCTTAGAATACCAATGTTTGAATGCAGGAGTATATTAACAGATGTGTGGGGAGTATTTCAAATCATTTTTGTAAGAAACTCAATGCAAAAACATTAATCTTTTAGCCTCCTCTTTAAATAAGTACATAACATATTGTGTGAATGTGAGTCCTATATGAATGCAGTTTAGGATATGATGAATGCAATGTCAATTTTTGTAGAAATTTCATAAAGCCAGGAAAATTGACGGTTTCTACATTCTTCCACAGATTCCTTCAAGGAAATTTAGATTAATAGAGAATTAGTATTTGAAGTATTTGAAAATATTCAGATGATTTTTTTTCTATTTTATTTTAACATTTCCAGCATACCTGTGAAGTTCAGTGCTGTAGTGTTTTATAGAAATAGAATACATAACATTTAATTGCCTCATAAATTGAACTCATGACTGCTCTCTTATGGATTACAAGGGCAGGTGCTGGTGGAAAATTATTTGCAGCCAGTGTTTTAGTTTAGTGTGTCTGAGTTGGGATGTTAGGATTAAATGTGGATGAGAGACTAGGATCTTTGTGGAACTTTGACAAACTCTGGAGAAAGACTGCAGAGTGAAAATCTAGGATTTATTTAACATTGCTAATTATTATCATTGCAATATTTTTTTTTCCATTCGGGCATGCCAGAGGAAGTCAAACACGTTTCTTTGATTGTTGGAATGTTTTTATTTTGCATGTTTGTACATTTTTATATGCAAACACATTGCATATTGGTCATTTAAAAAGACCAAAACAGATCACAATGGAATTTGTCCATCAAAACTAAGTTTTTGTTCACAGAAATGAGTAACCAAGGAAAAATGAAAGCAGTTTTATTTTCCATTTAGTAACATTTACATCTGTTGGCCTTATGCCCAGTGCAGCACGGCAGTGAATGGATGTACAGACTAGTCAGTTCATTTATATCCTGGGATTTTATCTTACATTCTTTCTATAGAATAATTAATATATTTGTTCATTCTAAAGTTATTAGCTAATGACATATTGGGAGATACTGTACATCACAAGATTTAAGAGGTTGTATGCTTTACCCTGTCAAAAAGTATTTATATCATAATAATCCAAATTAAATTGTTAACATGGCTTCAGACCTGAACCAGGGCCAAGTATGTTTTGAGTTTGCTATACAGGAGACCCTCGCCATTGACAGGGGATATGTTGTAGAGATCCCCACAATTAGGTAAAACCTGTGAATACTGCACTGTACCAAAAAGAATGACAAAGGCAGAAATGGGCTTTGTACCTGTACACAACAGTGTTTTTAATATAATAACAATGTAATAATTCAATAAAGAAGTGATTAACAAATGTATTTGTACAATACTGCTATAGACACATTTTGTTTATAAAATTAATGCCTGAGCATGAGTTGGCATGGCATACTGCAGTCTGGGAACAGAGCGGGAACAGGGAGCACTGCCCGGCACAAATATTCCAAAACAAAAATCACAAAAGGCGAGAGTTTCCTGTGTATAACTTGCTGTGTTACACCCCTACTTTGTTTCTTTTGATAAATAGGCCACAGATCATTTTAGCAATACATTCTCGAAAAGGATTTTGTAAATGTACGACTCTTCTTTCACCATTGGGTTGTTGCTTGCCATTTTGAGGCATTAAGATTGAATGTAACGGAGATGACAGTGAGCTCACAGCATCTGTGTACTGTAACCTTTTCCTTCAGTTTAGAAACCAGTGACATCCAGTACTGATGAATAAACCAAGTTTCAGCAGTGAATGGTACAAATGGAATATTACTCTGAGGTCCTGACCACACAACCACATCTAGAAAGCATTTGGAAAAAATGTACTGTAATTACCTGGCGTTATAAACAATGCATGCAATGTACTGCATAGATTTACGGGGACTGCCTGCCCACCGTTACACAGTATGGCCTTTCAGTACAGTTTAATAACTTAGTAGTATTTGTGACAGTACTTATAACAGAGGTCACCTTCCTAACTGTGCAGCATGCCACTTGCAAATTAAACATCCATGAATTCAGAGTACAGGGGCTGTGTATTTATGGTAGGAGGAATTAAACATCATGAAAAAAAGCACAACCTCTTCAGGTGATCTCACTGTCCTACATTCCTTTGGCTCTGTGCTGTCAAAAAAGACAAAGCTTTTTCATTTGTTGCTCCTGCTGGAGAAGAGTCCAGAGGAGGTGTGGCTTGCAGCCCTGGCTGGCCACTCACACGTCATCCTCTCGGGCCTCCGGGTAGAGCATGGACACGTTGCCGTCCTTCCACGTGAGGACAATGTCTCCGGACTTCAGCTCTCCCGCCTTGCAGTCGTCCAGCGGGGGCTTCTCGCAAGGCTGGCTGCTTTTAGCGGGGCTGTCGCAGGGCTGTTTGCACGCGGTCATGCTCTGCAGCTCCTCCGCCCTGGCTGCCTGGGCCGCAGCGGCCGCCTTGTACTCGCCAATCTTCTTCCTGTTCCTGGGCAGGAAGATGGCAGTGCCAGCATTACGCCACGCCTTTATACTGTCATGCCATGTAGCAGACATCCCTCATTGAGGGCACCTTATACTGCTTGAGAATAAATTTAAAAAAAGAATGGCATGCACAATCTAGAATAAAAGGATTTATTTTGCTTTTTAAACATGTTAATATATATAATAATAATAGACTTAAATGAACCTCCATTTTTACAGAAAAAACGTATGATGTCTGCAAGGAGGGGAAAAATTATGCTTTATTATTATACTATTTATGTTATTATACTTTTCCATGGCATTAGCTGAGGCAAAAGCAGAGGACGCAGTGTACAGGAAAAATGAAATAAATGCAGAAACATTAAAGAAACATTAATTGATCAATATTTTTTACTTAAATGTTTCACTTATTTGTACTTCATCTGTTTTCACTGTTTTCACTTATTTGTACTTCATCTCTATAAAGTATTATTAAAAGGTATGAGCAAGCGCTGACCTGTTTGCCATTGAACCCATGCCAAACAGAAGACAGCCCAGCAGGAGGGCTCCGACAGACAGGCCCAGCATGGCATATTTCCATGGAGATGCTGCAAAAAAAAAGAGGCATAAAGGTAATTGATTACTGGGAACCCTTACACCACTGAATGTGATAGCCTACTTCACCTGAGGGAATTTGAAAGGGGGAAAAAGAATATGGTAGAAGTTGATCCAAATAAATACATTACATTTTACTGGCCTAAGCAAATAAAATTTTACAAGCATGAGAATGTGAAAGGCAGTTTCAACAATTATTGTGCCCTTTTATAGTAGGAACTTCATTATATAAACCTGCACTTGATGAAAATGCATTTTGAATGAATGGCACTTGCCTCTGTCGTTATCTTTACTTTATGACAATTTGAATACTGAAGATGAAAGGTTACTGGGAGTTGACAATTACTTTAAGGCCTCGCTCTTCATGTATTACAGACATTAAAATTCTCAAGGTCAAAATGTGCAGTTTGTCTCAGCTTTAAAGCTTGGCGGAATTATCCTTTAACTAACATCACCACACAATAGAATGACAGTTCCAAGGATTCACCAGAGCTTGTTACAAGAACTTGACACAGTCTGCTGAACTTCAGTGTGCCAGCAAGATGTATATGTACCGCAACTTTGACAGTTACAAACACTGCCCCATGTTGTTTTGGATTGATTTGATATTCAGTAAGCTTCATTGTTAACTCACCAAGGTATGCAAGTTAGCTTACAACTATGATGAGGTCGTTTTAAGGAAAAAGCCCAAAATAAAGCTGGGTATTTTAAAAAGCAGATAACAACACTGAAATAACATACCAAACCACGCTAGATCAATTAAACAAATAAGAGCGTTCCATGGCGGGACATTAACCCCTCTACCTTACTGTTCAGGTCATCCAAGGAATAAATTAGCCCTGGAGAATAACTAGTGCTAAAAACAAATATTCACAGCCCTTTTCTCTCACAGATGTTTGATGAACAGCATGTAGAGAGGCAAATGAAGGGACTCACGGTCTTCAGTGCGATAGTACCATCGGAGATACTGTCTCTGCTCCTCAGTCATGCCAGCCTCTTCTGTGTAATCATACTCTGTCTCATTGTCTTCTGTCTGCAGAACGTCTGACTCGTCTGAGGCCCTTTTGGACCCTGTGAGGTCAATGCAAACAAGAAGGTTTGCGTCAATGTTCCTTGTCCATAACCCAGGCAGGGTGGCCATGAGAAATGGTAGCTATGGAAACATGTGACGGACACAGCCTTGGCTGTCTGGTGACCCCCTGCTGAAGGTCACAGAGCCCAGTCCTCGCTGCTGAGGAACCTTGTAGAGGCTGTAAATAAATAACTATAAACAAGAATTGAAATGAAGTCAAGGATAAAATTAATCTCTAGCTCCATGGCATGACTCAAACTTTTGAGATTAATTGAGGGAAGCATCTGTTAATCAGTCTCTGATCCAGATGACTGGCAAAGTATAATACACAATATAATGCAGCAAAGAATGGTACCCACATACTGGTAAGAAGCTGCTAGAGAAGGATTTATCAGCAAGCAGACTAAAAGACAGGGTTTCCATCACTGCTCTCTTCTTCGGATCACGTGGCCAACAGTTATGACCTGACAAAGGCCAAGTTATTGAAACATTATCCTTTTCTCTTCTTACTTTCTAATCTCTTTCTGGGACCTTTCTTTTAAGCACCATTCTTTACTACATGTTCCCAAACTTTCCTCATCTCCAGAACTCACTGGACATCTCCTGACAGATGCTACTTTCTCCAAGGGATCTCCACTTGGATAGTTTGCTTTTCTGGGACAGAAACAGGTGTCTTCCATCCGTAGTCAGCTCCAGGGAGTTGTTGTGGCTGACCAGCCTGTAGCCATGGCAATGCCACCATAGGGCCTTGCTGGCATCACAGGAGATGGTGGAGATGAGATCGATCTGCTGGCTTGACAGGCACCTTGATGTACCCTTGTTGACCAAGAAACGTTGGTCCTCCCAGAACCACTGCTGGAGGTCAGAGTTCAGGTTGCAGCGTTTCAGAAGTACACTGTCATTCTTTCTGGAGTCTTCCAAACACAGGCTGTGAATGGTATTGTGGATCATGAAACTTCTGCCCCCTGGAGGTGGAGATGTGTATTAAAGCTTTGTTTTCACCATTTGTTTATGACAAGCCATAAATTGAGAGAAAATGTATCAGACATCACAAAATATTGGTATAAACACTATGCTATGTTTCTACAGTTCGATGAAATAATAGTACTATTGAGTAGAGACTGTGGAGTTGAATTAATTACTTTACCTTGTACCAGTAAGCATAGTGCAATCCATATGAGATGCATTCTTGTCAGTACATGGAATTTCTAGAATCTATGAGCATAAGCCAGGAGAAATATTTTAGTCAAATCATACATAACATAAACAGTTCTTTAATAGTTTTAAATTTTACAAGTTTCAATTTTAAATAATTTTTTGCATTGGACTGTTAGAAAATGTGTTTTTGATAGAATAATTTGTTGAATTTATTTGCACAAATGTGCTTGATATGCATATATCTGCGGACAAAGGGAAAGCATTGTCATCTTCAGACCTGTATTAACAAGCATCTGAAGATAAGTCTCACATCTTTGTTCAAGCATGTTTTATTTTAGCCTCTAAACACAAAGCCTTGGTCTGCAATGAATTATCTGAATTAGATAAGAATGCCGAACACTCTTGCAAATCTGAAGCCACTCCAAAGTGCTGCCTTATTAGTGTTGCACAGCAGTTATGACTGCAAGTCCAAGCAGTCCTGAAATTAGATCCAGGCTATTTCTTCATCTAGTTTTGTTCAAATGCATTAACTCTTTCAGGAAGAGGAAAGGCTATTTCAGCAATGTCCTGTTGAAAGTACAACATTGGCTGTGTTAAGCGGCACAAGAACATTGTTCATAAAGAATCAAATCTGAACTCTATATTCAGTTTAAAAAACCCTGAAAACTAAAAACATCTGGACCATGTTGGAAGAGTTGAAAGAGTTGGAATTGCTATTTTTCTAGACAAATGCTGAATTTGTAAATCTGTTTCAAATCAATAATCTAATCAACACCAACTTTGAGTCATATTTTCATCCAATGAGTAATGTTAGATGCATTTGGAACCAGAAGACCAGTTAATCACACCACATAACTGAAACCCTGTCAAACTGAAACATATGATGAAAGAGATGCTATATGAAAGACCTATCTATCTTTACATTTCTCTGATAAGGAATAAAGGCAGGCTAATGGTATGTGCAGCAAGGCACAATTATCTTGTGAAAGAATATTCTCACCGTTTGGAAGAAGAAGTTTGTTTCTTCTTGGAGCACTCGTCTGAGGTGTAAAATTCCAAGGTGTTATAGGTAAGTGACACAGGGGGCTATGTGAGGGAGCGTGGTTGCTCCTGTATGTCATACTCAACTATGCATGAAGTATTCCAAAGTTCAGGTGGGAGGAGATTATCCCCTCTCTGGTTTTAAAGTGAAATAAGGGAGGATTTTTTGTTCTTTGACATCTTTAATGCCATTGCATCTGTGAACTTATTCCTGAGATTAATTCATTCAGAGAAAGATATACTTTAGGGGAAGGAAATGATCCACATAACACAAAACCCTGAATGCAAATATTGTTTCATTGTCAGTGAATCAATGTCAACCTTGTAAACATGCAGTCATCAGCATACATTTAAATGTCACAAAGCTTGAAATTTTAATTCTCTCTTCTGCAAAGATATGTACTGTTTTCCATATCCATGTCCAAGTTTATGAAATAAATGAGTCATAAAATTGTAATCGAAAATCTTTATGCCCATCAGTATAATACATGTCTGAACAATACCACTAATACTACTTATAATAACATGATTCATTAAGGTTCATATGAACTGTGACACTGTGGATTAATGAAATTTGATAGATATAAATATAGATAGATATAAATAGATATATAGATAATATAGATATAAAAATACTAAATGAATGTTTATGTGACAGCATCCTGTTTCTCATGTTTCAAAGAGAGCCTTCAGCAGATATGAATGGTGGATTCCTCCTCCACTGCATTTCTATATGCTGCTGTTGAAAACTGTGGAGCTGTGATTTTTCTGTAAAGGGACTGCAGGTCCTTTCATGAAGGTTGCCTGGTTACTGCTCTGTCAGCCTCACACAATCTCGTCATTCAGAAACTGCAGAGCAGCGAAAGTATGAGAAACGGTCACCGACTCATCGGTCAAACACCTGCCACATACGTATCTGTGGAACTGTTTGGTCATTTAACATGCAGGTTGTAAAATGATTTTTATTCCTTTATGGTGAGTATACAGCAGCCAGGACAAGGTGAATGACACATCTGTCATTTCCACTGGCGAAGCAACATGAGGCGGGATCAATGAGTTTTCACTGGATTTTGCTGGCACAGCCGATTTCATGTGCATTTCTCAACACCTGAACTAAAATTTCAACAATGCGTGCATGATTCATGTTTCACCTCTATATTTTTAATAAAACAACAAAAGATGATTAAATGAAAAAATATATCTTTGAGACTGTGCTGCCATCCTTCACAGGTTTAGTGTTATGTTTGGGTTTTTTTTTTGCTACCTTGCTACCATTACATCAGAATTTTAATAACTGGACAAGGGCGTTCTCATCATTATAACTAAAGATTCAGCAACTGAGAGGATTCCAACAATAAAGGGAGTTTAGGTGTTCTCTGGCAACTGAATAACTAGCTATATTCTCCTTTTGATTTCAGAAGAACTCCTGTACTGCAGATCAAGTTATCATACTGTTATGACTGTCATAAATTGCTTTATAAAGAAAAGGGATTTTTGTTACATTGACCTGCTGTTAAAATATTTCCATTTTTCCATTCACCTTGTTAGGAATTTTTCATTATATAGACAGGGGCATTCTAAATGTTTCCTGCCCTTTTTCAGAATTAGAAGGGGAAATGGACAAGGGCTTCAAGGGCTGCTATTGTGGGAACAGCGAGAAAGTGATGTGCTCCATAGAATCATGGAGTTGGGCTATGGAAACAGGTGGACTGGAGGAGAACACCACAAATGGCAGAAAGGAGTGAAAGCGGAAAAAACTCACAAGGAAGTGAACAGGTACAATGCTGTTTATTGGACATCACATGAGGTAAGCTTATTAACCATAGAATTCAGCAGTGATTTTTTTCAGATTGCATAACAGTTAGACATAATGTATTCCCACTGTTTTATGACAAAGAATTATAGACAACAGTATTGCAAGTTCTGTGGAACTGCATGATTTATGATTCAGCGCTGCAGGGAACACAGACAAACCAATGAGTGTGATTACTGACATCATAAGGCAGCTGCTGTGAGACACTGTCATTATCATTTTACTCCACAACGCTGCCATAACTGGTCCTAGATTTTTAAGAAATTTAATAAATAAATGCAGAACTTCCAAATGAATGTCTTAGACATTGCACACCATTGTAGACCCTTTCTCCATGTTCTCTGAGCCAGCTCTACAGAGGGTAAACTGCTGACCTCATTAACATTGCTATACCATTACTGTAACACTGTTCTTGTGCAGTACCACATTGCAGACAGTTGGGATGATGTGATCGTGTGTTTAGGTAAGGCACACACTCAGACTGTAGCATGATGTCAAGAGAGGCGGTCTTCAGTCAGCTGGAAGGTTTGACCAGAGGAACGTACCACTGCAGAAGAAAAGAATAAGGTTACAGGCTAGATTCAATCTAACCGCAATGCGCTTTGCCCTTAACTCTCATTGAACACACTACAAATTACTTTCTCATCCCTGTCTGGATCATTGAGTTTGGCCCTCCTTGCAGACAGAGCTTATTGCAGTTATTCACTTACAAACTGCTCATTTCAAATACTATATATTGTTACATAATATAAGTCATGTTAATCATGTTAATGTTATTGAATGATTTTTAAAACAAACTATAGTTTTTAAAAATAGTTGTGTCTGAGACTCTACCTCCTCTGTCATGCCTGCTGTTTTTCTTCCCTCTGTGTTGAAAGGAGGCTTCAGATATCCTTTGAAGTGCTGTTTCACTAATTCATGGAAAGTTGACAAGCATTCCTAAGAGATAGTGAAAAATAACGGTGATGATCGGACCTTTAACATCATGCACCACATATGGCAAGACAATATTCTGCTTCCACTTTACTTCCACTTCACCAAATATGACATTAGATAGGGAAGGTGAAATATTGTATGAAGGTTTGTACTGAACATAAAGGGATCTTTTTTAGGAAACTGAATCCAGTGTCCTCAAAAGCAAAATGGCCAAGTTCTTGTCCCAATAAAAAATACCTTGTCCTCTAAAAACATAGCCATCCCTATATAAAACATACCTGCCCTTTCATAGCACATACCCATCCTTATATAAAACATACCTGTACTTGCATAACCATTCTTGTAAAAACAAATTTGGCTCTATATATGAAAAATACTTATCCTTATTAAAAGCATACCCGTCCCTCTTCTGAGCAGATGTATGTAAACCATTTTAACCCTGCAGCCACGTGGGTAATTTCGTCGCTGTAGATAACCTCCAGCACCTTCACAGAGCTCATGTCATCTTGTGCTGCGAAACGTGATAGAGTCTGTGGATGCACATCCAAACCCCTGCAGAGGGAAAAAAAAATTGTCCTTATTTGATTTGCGCAGGGGAAATGAACTGCATCTGTTAGAGCACCAGGTCAGAAAGGTGTTTGAAACAGCAGCATATTTGCAGTTCAGCAGATAAAATCATACATTATCAAGGAAAAATGTAAATTCTAAGCCTGGAGGGTTTGTTCTGTCATACCTGGCTTCATGTACCATGTGCACAATAGCCAGCCTGGCCAGCAGGTCTTGTGATGTGTCTGTCGCAGACTGCCAGAGTCCTGAGAGGAAAAAGTGTTTGTAATCACCTTTCTGGCCTACAACTGGCCATATTCATATGAACAGAGTCTTACGTTAAATCTACCTACCATTGTGTACAGGTAAAGCACCAAAATAGCTGCCAAGCTCTGTGATCCGTCGCTCCAGCAAGAGATAATGCTGAAGAAAAGAAAATACAGAGATATTTTATCTCTGAGGTTATGCAGGCCTCAGCTATAGTGTCTCAGGCTGCAGATGATGCTGACCTTGGCCTCATCTCCCGCCACCTTGACAAAGTCGCTGAAGAACTGGCGGGGCAGGGGCTCTCCAGAGCTCAGTGTGAATGAAGAGAATCTGGCGATTATGTCCCAGGACAGGTCGATAGCCCACTGCTCAATATTGGCCAGAGAGTGTAACAGGGCAATCCTGCTCGCCTGCCAGAACAAAAGCACAAAGCCACAGGAAGTCATTCAGCACTGTAATGAGGACATTAATACTGTTGTAGTTTTATACAGTGATGAAAACTGCATATCAAAAATGTAAATAAAGAGAAAAACAATCTCACATCTGAAGTGAATTATGAAGCCGTTTTTCCTTTTTTCATGAGTGTAAACCATTTTCTTCTCCGATTTAGAGACTGACAGATGTGTCAATAAGCATGATTTTTTTTCTCTATCATGGACAAAAGCAGCCTTCTGGAAGTTAATAATGACAAAAAACACACTGGAAATGTATTTAACTGCAATTACTTTAAATAAAAAGTCCCCCCCTCCCCAGTGTTGAAGAGACTCTAAAGCCAGTGTCCTCTGCTATGACTGCCTGTGTAAAGGTTCTCACCTGAGTCCCCCCTTTGCCCCGTTTGATCTTCCCTGGCTCCAGCACCGTCAGGCTGTCCTTCCGGCTGGGCTGAGCTGGGGGCGCTGCCTGGCCCACCTCTGTGATCTTCCCAGAGTTCCACCGCTCCAGCACTTCCTGTGTCAGCATGACCTTGGGAATCCAAACAAAGATTCTTAATATGTGGACCAGATGGTCAGTTCAGTGTGGTCCGCATTGAAAATTCTATCCCTGCCATCACTGAAACCTCAAGTGTTCTCATTTTCTAGCTCATTTTGAAATTTCAAAGGGGTATGATGTAGAAACAGCACCAGAACCTCCTAGATAAGAACAGAGGGAGTTTAATACCTGGTCAAAACAGAATGTTTGTGGTCAGAACATCATGTAATAACCAAACAAACCTCAACCTCCAGTCCTGTCCAAACAATTAGTTTGTAAACATGGACAGTACAGTCAACATACCTACTTTTAAAAGTTTGATTACCTTGTCTTTGGGGTCTGGAGTGCAGAGGATTTTTGTTGCCCAGTAGCAAAGTGTGTCTTCAGTAGAAGTTGACTTGACATCTTCTAGTGATTCCTTGCCTAAGCAATAAATTACACACATATGGAGAAATTAGATTTTAAATTGACTACTCCAGAGAGCTGCACATCACCCCACAACAAGGTTCCAAGATATAATTTGTTGAATTATTATAGTTGAAAGTTGGTTTATGACTTACCCAATGACACTGTGTTAATTTCTGGAATGGGACAAAGTGACAGGGCATTTTGTGTGTTTATGTAAACATTGTCCTGGACCACTCTGACCTCATAGATTTGGTTCTGTGAAGAGTGCAACACAGGTGTCAACCCAGTATTAAAAAATAACATTCTATGAACGTGACACCCAAAAAATCACAAACTAAAAGCAAAAACCACAGCTGTTTTGTGTAAATGAAATGCTGTACAGATTATCAAGTGAATTCATTCATTAATGTTGATCACTGCTCCTACCTGAAGTCCAGTGGAAGATTCACCTGTGTCCAGACAGAAGTCAAAGTGATGCCAGGGGCATATTAACGCCAGTTTCCCGTTACCCAAGTCCTCAATATCACCGAGGTCGAGAGGGCCTCCTGCACAGAATGAGCATGATTGCTTTCAAGATTGATCTGAATTTACTTATTAATTCACTTCACTTTTATTTATCATTTAGCCTGCTACTATCGCGGTGAATACTGTTCAATTGATTTTTCCTTGTTTTGCGCAGACTTACTTTCTCGTATTTAAATCATTTACTTAAATGCTTGGTGGTGTACTTTGTGAATGTCAAACACACATATGCCAAGCGATTTAGTGATGATAATCGTCCCACACATGACTGAGGTTAATAATGGTTCTCGAAAAAGTCAGACTAGTTAGCTACCTTCATGGGGACAGGATGAATCCATTGCCCAGAATCGGTCATCTTCGGTACGTATAAGAACGATATGTTCTCCATCTTCCGAATAAACCCTCGTGAAACAAAATTTAAAAGATTAACATTACATGCTCAAATGTGTCCATAACTAGCTAGTTCTAGCTAGAGAGTGTAAATGATAACTAACGTTAGACAATTACCATTTGCTTAAGATAGTTGGCGATTACAATTTATTTGCTGGAGAGACAGTTAGCAAGCTAAGGCGACTTACTTGGTGCACTGAGATTTGAAATTGCTTTTCTTTCCTAAACACTGCCAGTTGCTACTGTTGACAATTTCTCGAAGTGCGTTGACTAAATCCTCTTCAAAGCAATCCATTCATCAGAACAGAGGGGAATGATTCCCCTCGCTGGTTGCCACTTTTAATTTAATTGCAGGGTGGAAGGGAAATATAAGTCAATCAGGTGAGGACGGCTGTTTTACGGGAATCCAACATCAATTTCGGAACATGCTTTCACAGTTGGGAACTACAACAAAGCATTGCCCCGGAAGTTAATGTGGTGCATCATTAAATATGTCCGTCCAAAACGTTACATACATATTTAAAGCAGGCGGGTAATTTTTTCGTTTCCAAAAACTCAAGGGCACGCAGCTAGATATGCATTTGACCACACTTGTTGCGATACTGTGTATGAGCGCATGGAAAAATATAATTAAACACAATTAACAGTAGAATGAAACGTTATCATTTTGACAAACTGGAAAAATTACACGGTTGCAACTTAGGGGAAACAAAGGAAACGTTTATTTACACGTTGCAAATGGGACAACTGTACACGTCCGACACGAAACCACTTTTTTTCTGTCTTTACAGAATGCTCCCAAACAAGTTTGGGAATTAAAATCCATCAGTATTACCCATTAGCAAACCAAAAGCATATCAATTCCATTTCTGAGAGCAATGTGAACTAGTGTGTCAGGAATAAATAGAAGAAAGCAGTGTGATATAAAGGTAGTGAAAAAAATGTGCAAACTGCTCACGATTACCATACCCAAACAGTATAAACAGATTAGTTTCAAAAAGCCTGGGTTAGACATAGCTTAACTTTTACTACATCTGATTCCTTCTTAGTTGCCTGAAACCATGTACAGCCTCAGATATAATCAGGTCTGTGTTACATAAGTTTTTAAAACAAAAAAACTTTTTTAAAGTTCCCAATTTCTTTGAAATAATAAAACAGCATAGTTAAAACAAAGACATGTTTGATCTGTGCAATACTCAGAAAGCTTTAAAAAGCATTAACTACAATAAAATATATTACAAATCTTTATGCCTTCTGCATGTGTGTTCTGCCAACACCTACATACAAAGGTAGACACCAGTTAATCTGTAGTGACCCCATTCACTCAGTGCTGGGGGCCTTCACTGGATGATGAAGGATCCACTCACTCCCCCAGGTCAAAAATGGGTGATGGTTGAGTTAAGGACTCCTGGCTTGCAGTTAGATTTGGATGCCTTTGCAAGTTCTTGCTGTGGAAAGGCAGGGGAGTTAAATTCAGTTAAGAGATATTCCAAACAAGCCAATTCATGCTCAGCTAAAGAACCCTAGCTAATCCATGTGCCTTATCTTATTGGCAGGTTATAAAGCAAACAATAGTAATAAGTTTCTGAAACAAAAAATTAGTGTAGGCTTACTCTCTGTTGTCCGTAGATCAAGGAGGGATTGTTTTATTCCACTTATACTACCACAGACATATAAATCATGTAAACTTCATAATATAAAATAAGTGTTCACGTATCTTGAACCTTCATCTGGGTTAAATGACCCCCATCCATCACCGTGTTTGGTATATAATGGCAAGGAATACTGGTAAATATCACCATTACTAGCAGCAGCAACAAAAGATCTAGGTGGGATTAATATCTGTGCAATACAAAACTCTCAGTTTTCCTCAAGAACAGTGAAAAGAATCATGCAGCAGGTTGTTAGAACACTGAAAAGCAATGCAGACATCCAGACGGCCCTTCAAAGTTCATAAGGGTATACAATGCAAAGTGCAGTACAGACCCAATGGATTCTGCAGTTAGTTACGGGGAAAAATAGAGACCAGCAACACACAGCCTAGCCTAATTCAGCAAGTATTATGGGTACTGAAACATATTGTAATGCTTTCCCTTTAGTCTGATCTGACTTTAGCTCAGGTTAAAGGAATAAACAGTACTAACACCATAAAGTAGTTAAGTGTGTTAAGTGGTTAATGGTTGCATGGATAGTAAGCATGTGGAAGGTAGAGGAAGCTGGAAAGCCTCTCTACATGTTCAAAAAACATTCATTTATACAGACCTTGATTGGGTGGTGGAATCAATGTTGACAATTTCCTTTTAAAATAGAATGCATGATCAGATATTTACCCATGAGAAACTGAGCTGTTTACTGCAGTAAATAATTGTCCATAACCTGACAGCTTAATTATGTATGATTAGATATGTCATGCTTACATATTGACTAAAACTTGCTAAGCAAAACATACTGCTGCACTGTGAATTGAGAATGTATAATTATCAATGTTATCCTGTCATTTGCACTTAGAACAAAGGACCCCTTTCTACAACCAGACTGTGTGTTGCTGAAGAGACAGGCCACAGATTTTTTTTTTTTTGAGAAAATTGAAATTACCGCAAATTCGGAATAGGTGCTGGCAACAGAGTTAATGCTGAATGTACGCTGGGGGCTGGCTGGGGTCTTCAACCCACCGCTCAGAGCAGGCCCGTTCATGTGGGAGATGTTCTCCTTGTTGTGGTTCAGCAGGCCCGTGTGGGGAGGCTTGCAACGACTGGGTGTTCGCACCACAGGCCCATTCTTGGGAAGGACAGGGAAACATTAGCAAGGATTACAACAATACAACAGTATTCATTTATAGGATAAGACAGTCACCAAGTTACAATGTTAGAAGAACAATGTTAGAGGAACTAATTAATAAATACTGTGAATTAATAACAATGTTGTTTTTGTTGCACAAGTAGGCAGCTCATTCTGCATAAGACAAATACGGAAATAAGAAGGAAAGACTTGGTGTCCTGTACTATCCTGGCTTACCGATAGAGGGAGGCGGGAGACTGGGGAGCGGCAGATGGTTCCCCCAAAGACAGAGCGCATTGTGCTGTTAGGAGTGGCACTAGAGATGCTGGAGGTGGCATTGAGCTGGAGAAAACGCAGCAAATGTTAGTGGCATGACAGTCCAAAGCACCCATGTTAAATTCCCCAGCCTGAACAGCATGCCAGAGACCGTTATATAAACCTGCATGCAATTAGAAGATAATACTGAGAAAACTAACAGATTAATGGATTATTTATGGATTATGGTAATGTGGTTTATCCAATAATAGCAAAAATGCATTCCTTTCATCACAAAAGGCATGAAAACTAATATTCCAGTCGTGTAACAGACATGGACATGTACCAAATTGACAACTGGTGTCTGATATTACCTTTCGCAATTTGCCAGGTGTGGTTGTGCCTAGAATTCTGCGTTTTGACGGTGTTCGAATGGTAGTGCCATACAGCATGTCTTCCTCAGTTTGCTTGCTTTTTTTCAGTTGCTGTTGCAAAGGATGAAAGAAGGATCAGAAGGCAGACAGGAGCTGGGGACAGTTATTATAATCGCACAACATTCCTTTACAGAGAGATTCACTCCTTTTACACCTTGCTATATAAAAACAAGATTCCTATTAAATTTGTAAAATGGATCTACCGCCACAAGTTAGTCTTCCTGAAAATAGAGACAAATTTCTAAATTCCTCTCAAAATTGTACACCTGTGGTGATGTTTGAGAGTTAGACATACAAAGGTGGCCAACAGGATAAAGATGTCACTGATGAAGGTTGTATGTTGCAACAATTTTTGCCCCATCTTCATTAAAACAAACTTTATTGTGGATGTTTTATGAATGCAGTTACTTGTGAAATGGTGGACCATGTTCTTACCCGCTCTTGCTTCTCCCGTTCCTTCTCAATCCTCTGAATTTCCCACTGCTCCTCCACATACTGCAGGAACTTCTGGCCCTTGACCAGGAACTCCCGGCCCTGTTCCTGCTCCCATGCCTCGATCTCAGCCTTCAGCTTCTTCTCCAGCTAAGAAAAGAAACCCCCCAACATAATATCATTAACAGGGACCACACACTCAAATCAGACTCATTTGACATGGTTTTTCAATGATATTTAAAGGGTAAAGATAAGATGTAATTTTTTTAAAAAATACATGAAGTTGTCAAATCCCTGTGATACTGGCCGACTTTGAAGATGGAATTGCAAAGGACAGACTTTGAGATGCTACTTTCTACCCATACTTGTGGATGATCTCAGCTGACAGTGAACACAGGTCATCAATTACTTTATGTAGTGGGCTTATGTTCAAAGCTAGCAAACTAGAAAAAGTTAGCAATATCAGCCCACTGATATAGGCCTGGTAGAACATGGCAATAAACAAGCAAATTGGCGAGAAATATTATGTTCACTATAAATGAAAAATGTACAAGATAACTTTTTTTAATTTGCCATGACAACTTGACCAACACCATAACATCAAAATGGGTCTACAATTTGGTGAGGGTCAATAGGAGATAAGAATATAAATCCAGACTCGTTGTTTACTAGAGTTTCTCACCTTAGGTAGGTTTTTCTGGAGATCTGCTCTGCGTTTTTCCTCTTTCAGAAGATTTCCTCCACGGTTGTTAAACCTAGAGGGATCTGTTGCCTTTTTCTGTGAAAACAACATTATGCCTGTGATCAGTTTGAATGTACAATGCTAATGTGCATTTTAGATGATTAATCTGGGAGTAAGAATTGACTCAGAACAAGCAGAACAAATGTTATGAAAATGCAAATGTGCGCCAGATGTCGACCGTGGCTCCTTGTCACATCTTAGCTCACCTCAAGTTCCAAATACAGTCTCCAGCTCTCTTCCCATTTGTGAACACCCTCAAAGAGCTCCTTATGATCCTCAAAGTGCTGTTTGAGGCGTATAATCTCAGCATCATGCAGGCTCAAAAGCTCCTCTGTGATTTCGTCTGTACAGAGAAAGATATTTATGTGTCTTCTTACCTGTGCAGAATCTTAGTGTGCACAAAAATCAGACAATTCACGAAGTCACTTAAACTACTGACTGAACCCAATGAACTTCCAACTTACCATCGTAGTATGGTACGAAGGCCTCCCGCTGATCGGTGCTGAAGAAACACTTATCCCAGTAGGAGGCAATCTCCTCTCGGATTGTCTCAATAAGTTTGGAAATGTTCTCAAGTTTGAGCTCCTCTAGACGCTTAACTTCTGCTTGTAACTGAAATGGGAAAACAACATATATGACACAAATTGATTGTGTCATGGACAGACTAAATAAAAAGCTTACAGACAGTTTTAATCAGTTTTTGGAAAATATTAGTAGGTGGACAGTTTCAAAGTTGATTCTGTTTTTTTCTGCTTACAGCTTCCAAGTTTCTCTTCTTGGACATGACCATGTGCTCAGAGAAGCCATCTCTCTCTTCCTGGGGGATCTGCAGCCTATCCCACAGCTCCTGGATCTTCCCGCGATAAGAGCTGCACAGAGCCTCATTCTCAGCCTTTCGGTCCTCCAACTGAACAAAACAAAATGGGTGACCGTTAG
The DNA here is from genome assembly GCA_019176425.1 of Megalops atlanticus. Classification (NCBI taxonomy): domain Eukaryota; kingdom Metazoa; phylum Chordata; class Actinopteri; order Elopiformes; family Megalopidae; genus Megalops; species Megalops atlanticus. Next base: position 15,294,954 of record CM032885.1, read on the forward strand.
TCAAGTCAGGGAAACCAGCAGTCTGAATGGATGAGGTTCTGTGACAAGTTCTCACCTGACGGAGCAGTAGCCTCAGTGATGCAATGTTCTCTTTGGACAGACAGAAAGCCTCCTCGTCCTCACACACCACATCTCTCTCGAAACTAGTGTCCGGCAGGTGCTCCAGATCCTCCATGCACAAGATGATTTGCCTCCTGATGCCAACAAACTCGGCATGGCGTCGCTCCTTAGATCAAACATCAGAGCTGTTACAATCAACATTATGAAAACTCAACCAGCTCAAATCACCTGCACATTCATGTAGCTCACTTAACATGTAGTGCCAAACCACAAAAATTGTAATAACACACAGATTATTAGTATGTCCTGGATGAATATTTCATGTCCTGTATATGAGAGAGGAAAAGAGAAGCTAAAGTGGACATGCCTTTTCTGCAGTGAGGCTGGCAATGTGAGCATGGAAGTCCTCCAGCTGCTCCAGGGATGGCACAGAGTCACTGCCAATGCTGTAAGAGTCTGTGCACAGGATGTCACACAGGTCCTGGTCCTGCTGCCTCAGGGCTTTGAGCTCCTGCATCCTCTGGCTCTTCTGCTTCATCATCACCTCTACTCGGGTTCGAATGTTCTTCTCCAGCTGAAGCATAGTAATGCCTTCCTCCTCCTGCCAAATACAGAAGCCACTGGTTAAAAAACTGAAGATGATGACTTGAAAGAAACATGTCTAACCAATGACCTCCCTCAACTGTCTCAAGCTGTTTCTCCTTCAATCGGTTCAGAAATGCATATGTTTGTACAGGGTGTGTGGCTTAATAACTTAAGCACTGCATTTGCCACATCACCCACAGTCTGTGGCACCTGTGGTTGACAAGTTACCTCAAATGGGGGAAGGTGCAGTTCCCTGCACAGCGTGTCCAGCTCTCTGCGACACATCTCAATGCTGTTCATCAACCGTTTCTTGAGGTTCTCTTCCTCTGCGATCATCATATCCAGCAGACCCTGCAGGCAAAACATGCATCCATTCATTCCCCACACAACACACACAGTGTACAATTTTATTATTATCCATTTATAAAACTGGATACTACTGATACAGCTGGGGTTAAGCACCTTCCCCAAGGGTACAACAGCAGTGGCCCAAGGGTACAACATCTGTGAATTGAACTAAACTTTTGAGTCACATGCCCTACTCCATATTACTACATCACAATGCTCAATCATTGGGGCAACTAATTACAACATAAATGTCACAACTGAATGGAAACTGTCTGTATCTGGTGGCATTACTTACTTTTATATGACTCTTCACCACATCGGTCCTCTGCAGTCTCTGGTCCTCTGGGATTCCTATTTCCTCCCAGATGTCTTTCAGACGGCATAGTGCTTTGTTCAAGCATGACACGGATTCAGCAGCAAGCACCTCACTGGCATGGGACAAACACACCTTGCATTAAGTGAACGTTAAACAAACACAATAACAATAAACACCCCACCACCTACAAATAAACTAATCTGTGCATGCATTATGCAATGATTTGATTGTTTAAATTTAGCCAAATAAGGACAGTGATCTTTCATTCAGAGACTATGCAGACTGTTACTAAAAATAGCACAATTGGCCTTCTGTTAATCTGGATAGTCGCTACAGTGGATAGACAACGTCATGTTAGCACAGTTAACACTATGTCACTGTTTAATGGCCACTGAGCTCTCTCTGATGTCATGCTCTGAAAAACAGATCTTGGCCGAGTCTTACTTCAAGTCATTGGTATGTTAATTATTTGTACCAGACGCTAATGCTTCACTTTTCCATGTGACAGACACACCCAACCAGTTCGGCCAGCTCTCCGCTTCTAGGTTTAAAAATAAGATAACGTTTGCCAGCTAACGATAGCTAGCTCGTTGTTTATCTGTGCGGATTCAATCTGAAGCAACAGTTAAATGGGAATTTGAAACTGCACTTGGCCATGATGATTTTAGTCTTTTCTCGGTGTAATTTGATATGTTAATGTCTGCCAAGGTGATGACAGTCAGCCAGCTGTGTAGCTACCAGTAACACGGCAGTTAACAGGTTAGTTATCACTTAGACTCTAGTTTCTTTGCAATATATTCATATTCGGTGATAAAATACTTTGCCCAGCAAACAGTGAGCAAATTCCGATGAGAAAGGGCGTCTCCTAAATAAAACACTAACATTAGCTAGTTAGCTAACTAATAATAAAGATTCCCATGTTACGCAAGCAGTGGGCAGCATCCTCGGCATGTCGAAAAGTAGATCACGTTAGCTATTTAGATAGTTAACCAACTGGCTAAGTCAGCTAACATTAACGCAGTGCAGATAAGCTAACATTAGCTAGTAAAGAATATGAGCCATGTATTAACTAAGGCTAACTTGTGATGTTAGCGTCCCAAGCATAATTGACTCGTATCCAAATATTCATAGTAAACTGGCAAACGATGTAAAAAAAATAAAACAATGTTCATCATTAATAAGGTAGCTGGCTACCTGACGTTAGCTAACTATCTTGCCGACTCCGCCAGCTAACGTGAGATGGCTGGCAATAACATGATAGTCAACTGCTGAGTTTTCCAGAGCCACATGTAATCAGGTTAGCAAGGTGCCATCTGGCTAATTTTCTTTTACTAACCTCTTCCTCATAGTGACACTGCTCCAGATCCTCTTTCAGAATCCTGTTTTGTCCGATTCCGTATCTTGCAAAACTTTGTAAACACAGGAGCTTAGACAGCTAACTATCCAGCCAACACACATCCAACTCTTGTGTATTCTCGCCGTTTCTTTTTCTAATTCAAAATGTGCACAAACTGCAGGCTAGCTTCTCATTGGCTGCAACAGCCACTGCGTCACCAGAAACGTTGCTACAGGAACACTGGGGAGTAGCTTTTCCCCCGGCAGTTCCCGTCCCAGCCACCCATGACAATGTACTCCAGTGTGCCACATTAGCGGTCCCCAGCAGGAGGGACACATTGTAAGACAGGGCGTGGAAAGACTGAAGGCGAGCAATGCCATTTCTATTTCTTTCCTTCTTTAAGGATATCAGCTAATAGCTTCGACGGAATTTGGTGTAATTAGCAGTTGTTGTGCACTACCCAGCAGGACTTGTTAGATTTTTCCTATCACTAGCCGCCTGATACAGTTCAACTCGGTAACATTTAGTTAGTTTGACAGTAATGTTCACATAGAACCCATTCATTCGCTAACGTTAGAGGAACAAAATTAGATAGCTACTTGCAAGAACACGTAAGACGTAAAATAGCGCATTCATATGGACGTACTTTATTTTGGTCCCATCCAGAGGATAAATGTCGTTCCAGGTAGGCTACGCGCCCTGGACAAACACAAATAATGTGTCATGTCACATTCAAGCACCAATACATTTCAAGTCACAATATTTTAAATTAGCAAGCCAATCCTATATATGGTGTTATGTCATTTACTTTTCCAACATGTTACATATTCTTCTGTTGTTCTACATATTCTTCTCCGTGGCTGTCTTTATATTTGAATATATACAGTCAGCATTTTTTGGGTGTGACAAAATACTCAAATTGGACTCGAAGCATTTAAAAACGAGTATACCCTATGAGACTTTTTATTTAAAGCAGCTTAGTGTAAAAGATATCATCTGGAACATAAGATCTCTGAGTAACTGCCTATCCTAACAGCAGAGTATCTACTCAAAATACTCTTCCATTGGTCATCCAAACTTGGCACAGTCAGATTTCTCCCATGTCTTGATCTGTGTGGCCGTTTGCTGTGAGACTCTCATGGAAGACTCAGTCTTGGAGTTGGATGTCTCCAATGGTCCTTACAGGAAGCACTCAGGAGTCACATGTGATTGTCCAACAAAGCCTCCAGCATTCTGGCACTGTTCATAATGGCTGTTGTTACCACAATAAATTTATAACCTAAAAAATAAAAATACAGTGTATGTCATATGTATAAAATACTGTACAATAATGTATTTTACTTAATTGTACATAATACAATAAAATCACTATTGTAACACCTTGGGTGGACATGCAACACACACCCCAGTCCTATACTTACACCAGTCAAATAAGGAAGTGAAACTATTGCTTTTATTTTTGCTTACATTTTCAACTGTACTTCCTCATCAAATTGATTAAAGATACTAAAATATCAGCTTTTAACACAGCAATCACCACTAAACTGCAGGGTAAAACCAGGAGCCTGGGCCTGTTCTTTTTTTTAGTATTATTATCATCTATTGGAATGCCATTCACAAAAGTTAATTCAAAATGGGTAAATGTTTATGGTCGTTGAGAATCTATGATTTAAATTACCCGCATTCTTGCAGTTTGTTCTTTACAATCTTGCTTCCGCCACAAGTTCACCTTTTACTTTTGAAAGAAGCTTTTCTTTTTCATCTAACTTTTTTCATCAGGAAATATTTTAACCCAGATTTCTGGCAAGGTATTGTCGTGTACATTTGTAGCCAATTATCGTTTGAAACATACGCGTACAAAATATATGTGGGTTGGTCATATCCCAGAATTCCTGTCTGCCTCCTCACCTCTCTCTTTGCCGAGGAAACGGAGTGCTGAGATTTCAGAGTAACTGCAGCCCCCCAGGAACATCACAAGGATGATGCGCTGGGCGTCGGTCTTGTGTCGAGTTTCTGCACTGCTGCCACCAGCTGAAAACACAGAGGTGTTAAATGCACTGAAACAGACTGCAAGTTTCACCCTTGACTGAAGAACCACTTCTTAAGTCTGCATCTTGGCTCTTAGTTTCAGTTTTAACGGTCACCCTAGTTATTGCAGCACTGTGCAACTTAATTATATGCATTCTGTGCTCCTACTTGTAAGACTCGCCTTGTAAGTCTCACTGTATAAGAGCATCTGCTAAATGAGTAAATGTACTGTAAAAAGAGACTGTTTCTCTCTAGTTAATTACAGTGGAATGTAATTCCCATCAGTACCTGAATTCAATCACACTGTGGCCAGCTGATTAACTTCCACCTTAGACATCAAAGTCAAATAGCATGACTGCCTTTAACACATCACATACTGTAATATTAAACAAATCAGCCTGATAGACTCACCTGACACTACAAACTCATTTCCATTGAGCATGCGTGCAACTTCCTCCAACCCTGTCCAGCCATCACGCTCTAAAACCTGCAGACACGGTGGCACAATGGCATTTCATGACAAACTAAAACTGTGATCAGATGAGCAAAAGAGCCCCACACAATGCCGTATCACAGTATGACAAGCATTCACTTACAAAAATATATATTTTATATGTTTCTAATTTTTTGAAGTTCCAATAATGCATTTGGTGAAAAGAGTGCAAAAGATAAACACTTAATTCAAAGCAAGACCAGTAAGAATAAAGGTATCTGGCACCTGCTGTCTTGGTGCAAATATTAGCATGTAGCCAGACTAACTGCAGATCCCAAAAAGGTGCCATCAGTTGCTTAAATGACACAAACATAAGACAAAACAATGCTTACACTGAGAGATTTAAACTAATAAAACACCATTTACATAGCTAGCATGTTTAAATTGTATTAATTTCTGGTATGTCTACAAAAAACATGACAACAAGTTGTAGCGAAGGGAGATTTGACACAAGTACAGACAAATTTGTGATATTAGGTTTTGAATTGGGTGTCTGTGTGAGTAAAAATGACATGCTACTGTGCGTGCCCACCTGCTCAATTAGTCTACAGCTGAGGGGGATGTAGGCTCCACTGAAGATGTAGGCCATGTCCCGGGGGATTCTGAGGTCGTACTCCTCCCCCGACTTTGGGACCTGAAAACAAACAAGTGGTTACAGTAGTCATCTCGTCACAGTACAGCATGTTCTGGCCAAGCATTTTGCCAAAGTAACCCCGTTAAGTGATCAAAGGCACACAAAAGCAGTTTAATGGACTCGACAACCACGCACAGGAACATGACTAATGGTGATCTGTAAGGAACATTATTACAGATTACTCACCAGAGCAAGCCTTTTGCTCAGTGCTCGGAAATTGCTTTTCTTTGCTAGAGATGAGAAGGCATCAGTCAGCTTTCCTGAAAAATAAAACGCTTGTGTTATACGCCAACATTTCCATCAAATGGAGTATCTACGGCAAGGCGTGTCTGGACTCAGAATTCATCCACCACAGGCTACATGCTATCACTTCGCTCTTCAGAGAGTGCTTACCATTGTATTTCAGTCCATCAAGCCAGTGGCTCACCTGCAGTCTTGTCATTCACTAGTTTTCCCACTTTGCTCTCCATGGCTGTGAGGGTTTCCCCTGGCTGCTGCTCCACTAGCAGTCCCAGCTGCCGCAGGTTGGCAAACGTGAGGAGGTGCTCTATGCCGTAACTCTGAAGGAGAGGTTTCACAGAGACAGTGAGCCATGCCTCAGACAAAGGATGTTATAATTGATGGGAGAGAAAGATTCCACAAACCCCTTGATAGGAGGAGTTATCATATGCTGTCAATCACACACTTGTTTGAATGAACCAATCTGCATGTCACTGATAGCATGATAGCTCCATCAATTTCGTTGTTGCTCTTTACTAGAGAATGAAACAGACAAGTGTATTCTTTGCTCAAATGGAGTGCCATCTTGGGTATAAAAGAAAACTTTACCATGTTTCAACAAACTCACTTGGAGGTACTGGGCTTTTAGTGATCGATAATCTTTTGGCAGTAATCCTAGAGGCAAAATTACACATAATTAATTTCAGACATTGACACTTCTATAATTTGGTTGCTAATTCATAGAGAGAAAGTGACATAGAGGCTCACCATTTTCTGTGAGGGACAGGAGGCAGAGGAGTCGCAGACTGTCAATCATAGAGACCTGGTGGACGACAAAGACGGCCAATGGATGGAAATGGCTAGTCAATGGTGATGAAGAGGACAGGCAATGTTCAATATTTCCAATATGAACATGCATCATTCATAAATGTATGACTATCAGGTTGTTGTTGTAGAATATGAATACAGTTTTGGCCGGTAGGATTTTGTCCTTTTGGTGAATGATCAACACAACCCTGATAAATAACCGGGCCGATACTATGAAATCACTTCCAGCTCTTTTGCTTGCTCTACTTTTGGGTCCATACACATACCTGTCTGTTTATGTGCTCCTCTATGTAGGCAATGCACTCTCGAATTTCAAAGCCCTCCAGCAAAGCTGAAGAAGGGACCAAAAATAAGAGTGTTCAAATAACAAAGTGTTACTTATGAATTCAGAAGAGGATGAAATGTTCTGCATAAAGACAGTATTGTCTGACCCGATGATCTTAAACTTGGCTGCACACCACACTGCTGGGTAAACTCACAGTGCTCTGTCTTTAAAAGCTCCTGAAAGTCCTGCTTTGTTTTTTTCTTCATCATTGACTCACTTGCACCAATATCTGTGGGAAAAAAAAGACTAGTTAGTGCATTTACCAGTTTCAGTCTTTCTTGGGAATATTGCATAGCTGTGAATAAACAGTGCAAAATGAATTACAAATATAATGTTTCCATGACCAGTCAAAATTCCACTTTATACCAGTGAAAATTCTGTATGTGTGTCTCATGGTCCAAAGCTTTGTTCTCATGTGCATTTGCATATGTAACGTTTTAAAATCATTACACAGAAAAAGCTCAGAGAGTGTGTGAGATGGGATTGCTTTTATCCAATGAGGTGACAGGGTGCCAGCTGCATCTGGAACTCACGCAAGCTCAGCAGCCGATGCTCTTGTTTTAACCCTTTCAGCTCCTCAGAGACAAAAGTCTTCATCTGTTTAATGTCCATGCCTTTCCGCTTCTGCACATACAGGAAGGAGTGAAGAGAAAGTCTGCTGCATCATCATGAGTCATGCTGCAGTGTGCCAAGGCTGTCCAAACAAAGAACTGTCCAAAGAGAATGTGGATGTATATGGCAGAAGTCAACAAGGTTTTCTAATTGTTACTTAATTAACCTGTTAATCAGATTGTTTATTGATGAAATGGAGAAAACCTGCTGAACTGAAGCACTTCTAGACCTGGATTAGGCTGGCTTCCTAACATACAAAACAACAGCTGTTAATAATTAACATTCATAATACTACATTATTTACTACAGCACTGAAGTCAGTAATGCTCTTAAGAGCTTGCCGGACCTGACAGAAACACTCACATCATATTGCGTCTGCAGGTTTCGGGCCTTCTGACTCAGAAAGCCAAAGACATTGGAGAAATGCTCATTCCTGATCTCATTGAACACCTGCAACACAAATGGCCAGTAAGAGTGTGGCTGACACACCGAGGACAGCAGAATAACTAAGGGCCATTCTCTCTCAGACCCACCTTATCCTGGGAGTTCAGCATTACTTTCATACTCTTATCAGTAGAGGTGACATCAGGACCAAATTCCACACTGCCTGGATACGGGAAGAGCAGAACTATCTATAAAATATACCTTATCACAAGAATCTATTTGTTCACTAATCCACTGAACACTTAGTATAGTCTATTCTGCACACAAACACTACACATGTAACAGACCTCACTTACCAATCACGCTTGATTCATGCTTGTCAGTGCCAAAAGGCATATGTATAGGGACAGTACTAAGAGTGACTGGTATACTCACAATCACATTTATTTGATGAGTGACTGTGACTATCATTGATTCCAATCATACAACACACAACTTTGCAATTAAAGTAGTAAATACAGATAATTTGTACAGAATTACCTACCACATTTAATCCTGAATATATCGTCCACCAGTCCTTCATAAACTACCTGGGAGCAGAGTGGAGTCACAAAATCCACATCTACACAACAGAAAAATGAGGATAAAGTAAATATGTGGAACAAAAATTCTCAATTCATGTTATGACCAAATTTCTTTGAGGAGATTGTGCTGGACAAACTTGGCACTCACAGAGTAAGCACATACAGTACCTTCCTTATTACAATCCCCTGAACCCTATAAAAATAAATACAAAGAATAACAGTCCATAAGGGGAGTCTCTATACTGTACCTCGATCAATGAGAAAGACATTCCCAATTTCAGGCTGCCGAGATTTCGGCTCCCCATCTTCCACCTGCTCCCTCCATGACTCATATGCCATCTAAACCAAGCAGTACACACAGTGACTATCACACAGTCTGGCAGGACTCACACGCCACCTAAATTAAGCGGTGCACACTGTGACACTGTGTCAACCAATCTGGCAAAATTCATAAGGCATTTAAACCAAGCCAGACACACTGAGACTATCACACAGTCTGGCAAGACACACATGCCACGTAAACTAAGCAGCACATACAAGACTAGCACACAGTCTGGCAAGATTAATGGCATCTACAATATGGGCAAGCAAGGTATCTAACTAGTAACTAAAAAGACTGACAGGGTTCAAACACCAATAGTATAAAGTTAGAGACATAGTCATGGTCATGTAGACTGAGCAGATTCATCACACGTCTAACCCAGGCAAAACACAGAGTGACTGTCACACAGACTGGCAAAGATTGGTGATAAATGTTGCAGCACCCGTGTCTGGGTCTCACCTTAGCACAACGACCAATTCCATAAATCTTTGAGAAGGGGCCATACAGAGAGTGTAGGAGGTGAAGTGCACTGCCCGCAGTAGTCACCCACCGCTGGTCTCCCTCCTAAGACCAACAAGTGACAGTGTACTTCACCATGACATGCCAATTTCACATTTCTCATTTTTAATTTTTCAGATTTAACCACTCAATACATTTTCAACAGTTCATCAATACCAGGAAGTTGTCTCGGAAGAACTCTGGAAGCTCAAGGCTAATGATGTCATCGTCCAGGGGAAGAAGGTAAAACCCCCATTCGTCAGTGCTCACGTCTGTAAGAAAGAGAGAGCCATGTCTGATGACTCTGTAGGGGATGTGTGGTTTTGCAATGTGAGTACTAGTACTGTACAGCCACTTACCACCATAGACTCCTTGCTCCTCCAGCACAGATTCACATGCGTAGAACTGCAAATGAAAAATCAAGAGTGAGGCATTTGCAGTAATTTAAAGAGTTAAGGTTGGCCCTGTTAGTATTTCACTTTATTTTCATGATAAAGGTGAGTCAACCTTACAGGCTGAAATAAAAGAGGCAGAACTTCACCTTCTGTGGATTAAAGATGATCTTGTATCTCCTGAATTTCCCTGCAGCCTTGTCTGCATTGACAATGTCTGGAAATATGAAAAATGAGTCAGCAAATGTTTCAGCTCAGTTTTTATGAGACAACAGATTGTTGAAGTCCTACTTACCAGCAACCCACTTTACAGTTTGTATTCGGGGGCGAATCAGAAAGCACAATCTTCAGAAAACAGAAATATGGAAAGATTATGTCAAATTAACAGAAAGGATGCGGATACGTGTATGTCACTCAATGAAACTTGGGATTTTCATACAGACATGCTATAACTCACTGATCGCATGAGCTGAATATTGGTTTGTTTTCCACTTTGTATAGCTTGTCGACTTCATGTTGCTGCAAAGAAAAGACAAGGAGGCAGCCAGTCCAGTTGTTATGTAAAAGAGACATGATCACAAATGTGTTTCTTTCCAAGAAATATGTAAATTACAATGGGAATGGTAATATAGACTATAAGTTATATAGGTTATTATTTTGCAATACCCATGTAATTCAGACAAGAAAGACCAACCAATAAGATTTACCTTAAGTGTTGTGACATTAGCAATACGATCCAGGGGGCTCATTAAGTCTGCATCAATGAAAAGGTCCTTCCTCCCTGGGAGCTAGTGAAAAAAGGTGGCAACATGGTTATACAATTTCATTTATTTTTAATGTTTGCTTGATTTCTTAGCATATTGATTTTTTTATAAGGAAGTTGGGGTTAATTATTCAATGAAGAGATGCTGCCCAGCTGGTTGTTGGCTAGATGGAGGATTTGAAATACCTGCTCCAACAAGTAGATGAGCTGGTCCTTGGCCAGCCTCTTGAGGAGAGAAAAGTCAGGGAGTTCAGGAGCATCTCTCCTACCGCTGTGCGCCATAGGGACAAAAGGGCGACACCGCAGCCAACACTCAACAGCTCATAGACGGCCCTAGAAAATGAGACGACGTCACTCACACAACCCAAGTGTTCTTCTCACGCGGTTTTATGCGTCTCAGCGTAAATAAGATGTTTAGTACCTCTTCAGTATCTTATACATCAATCATGTGATGGAATCAGTCTTGGGAAATTGGGGCACTGCCTTAAATCACTGCACAACACGTATGTGTGAGATGCTGTGGGCACAAATGTAGCCTCTAGTTGCTATGATGTAACCCCTGGTCGTGACAGTCTCAAATATTCTATCCTGTCCAGACATTTAGCTGTTAATTAACAATAAAATTACATTGTGCCAGACGACGTTAATTCCCAGGGACCGCACAGTTTGCTCGCCCGATCTTCCTAACTAGTGCTGTTTCGAGATACTGTAGTGACCTCAACCATTTTAAAACGACGTGACAGCATGTCAAAACTGAATGTGTATTAAAGCGGTGGTTAGCCATGCAGCTAGCAAGTTATGGTTAGCTAATTAGCTATAGATATGAACACGTCTGATTTAGCTACACTGCCGTTACACAGCCGGTGCCTTTCAGTGCTTATAGGTATAGAGTGGGCAAGCTTGGGTTGTACTGTAGGCTACAACGTTTCACTCGAGTAGATCAGTGTAGCTAGCAAGCTAGCAGGCAAGGCACAACATCCCATATCAACACAATATGCACTAATTACTGTAGAAACACAAATATTAGTAAACGATCTGAAAAGGGTTGGACGCGTATCACATCATCATAAACAGCTCTAGATTTGGATAAGCAGTTAGCGTACCTGGCAGACAGTTCCTTCGGATGCGGAAGCAACCTTGCAACTGATTGTTTGCTGACGGACAGGTTCAGGGACACATCCGGCAGTACAATGTAGGCAGGCTTGTGACACGGGAAAAGCTCCTTCAGATAGCGTTACTGGATGTAAACATTTCTGGCTTTATGTGTCATCTGAAACTTGGTTGTTTCGTTCATTTATGTGTGATTTTATAATACTGTTACCCAGTCGGATACATTAAGCAAGTCCGATTCCGGCGTCTGGCTTGGTATGGTAGCGTTGGTTGGTACGCCGCGTTAGCTAGAAGCACTTTGAAAGAGTTACCCAGTTTGTAGGTAAATAGTTTGTTAACTACAGCACGCACTCTTGCAGGTTCGGGGATTTCCCAAGATTTATCCAAAGAAAGCTAGCCACTATACAGCTAATTAATTTCACGCAAGTATGAATTCAGATTCGGTCATATTGCTGGAAACCGTAAATTTTGCAGCAGAAAAACACAGAAATCAACGGCGTAAGGACCCGGACGGAACCCCGTACATCAATCACCCGATAGGTGGGTAGGTAACTGGTCGGATATGTAGTGGCCATTAACAGGAGAGTTAAGGCGAAAGATACCGTCATATAATTTTGCTGATTTAATGTCGAATCAACTTTATTTTAATGTTTTACAATATTTTTCCTTTAGGGGTGGCGCGAATATTAAGTCATGAAGGTGGAGTTACAGACATTGAAGTTCTACAGGTGAATTTAAATTAGATTACATCAACTTCTCGGTGCTTGTAACATACTGTTCTTGTGAAATAAACGGTGAAAGGACAGCTTGGTGCCAGCGTCCCTGTGGCAGGTAGTTTTTATATTGCATGTTTCATATATCCTAACACTGTTCCTAAATAAGTACAGTCAGTTCACCTATACTTAGTTCTAGTGCCAGAGGACAGCGTGAGGGGTTTGGAATGCAACTGAGGTCATGAAACATCACCACTAAAAAGTTTGATTATTTTCTGAATTTTTGCCCCTGCAGGCAGCTTTACTTCATGACACAGTCGAAGACACAGACACTAGCATCCCGGAGCTTGAGGCTGCCTTTGGGCAGACAGTGGCAAGGATTGTCCAGGAAGTGACAGATGACAAGGCCCTGCCCAAACAGGAGAGGAAGCGTCTGCAAGTGGAGCATGCACCACATTGCAGCCACCAGGCCAAGCTGGTCAAACTGGCAGACAAACTGTACAACCTGAGGGACCTCAACCGTTGCACTCCCACTGGTCAGTGATTGGGAGGGAAAGGGTGGCAGCGTAGTGGTTCAGTAGTTGGGCTTGTAACCCAAAGGTTACAGGTTCAGTTCCCTGTTAGCACAGTGCTGTTGTGAATTTTTGAATTGCTTTATTCAACATCCACCAGTTTAAATGTAAGAATATCTGCTATGGGAATACGTAGTGTAATTCAGAAAAAAGTCTTGGTTTTCGTGTGTCTCCACTGTTGAGCACTCATGAGCAGAAATGGACCATGAACTTTCTGAAAGAAAGAGGGCAGAGTAATAAAAGTGAAGGTGATTTATCTGGCTTCCACTCACCTTGAAAATGTCAGGGGACATCATAGGACAGCAATGGAAAAGGGGTGAACAGTGAACACAGTGCACAGGATGGTTCATCTCAGCAATAGAACTAGGTCATATGGGTTTGGAGGTATCTTAAACATACTCATCTGAAACGGTCATGAGTTATGTCTTCCATAAGAATCTTTCTTAATATCTTCTCTTGTTTTTTTCTCCTTTCATGGTCAGGTTGGACAGAGGAGCGGGTACAGGAGTACTTTGTGTGGGCAGCACAGGTAGTGAAAGGACTACGTGGCACCAACCCAACACTAGAGGACAAACTTCAGCAGCTCTTTAAGCAGAGAGGTGTCGAGATGTGATGCTCCTGTAAGACAGAGTGGGCCAGCACCAGAACTCACTCTGTCGGAAGAGACTGTCTTGCTAAAATGACATCGTTTTGGTGCTAAGCCCTGGCCTCAGAACTCTATGCTATTTTAATCAGATTCTCTACAGAAGAAGTTCTCTCTCTTGGTGTGTGGTTTAATCGGTCGTATATTACCTCATATTGTGTGTACACCAATATATGGTTTTAAAACGAAGTACTGTATCTCACACTTCGGCTTCAATATAGGTTATTCAAATTGATTAAGCACTTTTTGGGAAAATAAAGTTGATTATGGTCATGTAGATGCCACAGTTGTGTTCCATACTTCACTGAAATCTGTTCAGGTGCAGCCAGTGTGATACGATCCTGAGAACACAGAATGTTTTCAACACGTGTGTTATTTCTTATACTGTACAGAACAAATTCTCAATCTTACTTGACATTTTGAACCTATTTGCTAATTTTGGAGATTATATTAGTAAAAGATGTATTATATTAATAGCTGATGTATATTTACCATTTCAAATTTGACTGGAAAACCATGTGACCAAGGCTTATCGCAGGATGATGTTACTTGTGACATTTGAGGGTTATGCATGTCGCACAGAAGGAAAAAAGTAATACCATTAAACCAAATTAACTTATGCACTGTCTTCAACATTTCCACCAAGACTTTAGGATTTACATATCAAAAGGATGTTACAGCATGACTATTGCAAGTTTTCAGTTTTATGTATATGACAGGACAGGCAAAGTTGCTGAAGAAATTAAGCTACATTTTTCCAAATTTAGAAAAAGTACATTAATTATATATTAAGGGCTGTCAAACCATGTAACTCAATAATTGTAAATCATATTAAAGGTGTTGTTGTGTAAAAGGTTTTCTTTATTGTGCATTAACTACACACGTGGTTCCTAAAAACTGTAAATTGTTAAGGGGTGTGGCCACCAAACCATAACGGCAAATTACAGAGGACACAGCCGCCATATGCAGTGACAGTGTGACAAGGAGCAGGGTGAATGCCAATGCAGAGATGCCTTGAGACACAGAAGATCAGGTTCAAAAATAAAATTACCTTTAATGAAGACTCGCATAATACAAAAAACCTTGGACAAGAGTACACACACACACAAGGTACGGCAACTCAACACTGAGCAATCACATGAACAAGGGGAACAGGAAAATAGGCAAAAAGGTTTCCTGCCATTTTGGTTATTGCATTAAATAAGTAATTATGCTATTTTAAATTCTGAGGTATGATACTTACAAAAGTATTACACGTGGTATAATACTTGTAAATATAAGTATATAAAAATATAAGTATAATACTTTTTCTCTCAGAAATTCTGCATTTGTATGAATTGTATCTTAAAATCAGAAACTAATTCTCAGTAGCTATGTCTACTGGGTGTACATAACTTTTCAAGGCATTATTTAATGGGACATAATGGAATTTAGATAAATAATACAGATAAATACCAGTTGGAAATATTCCAAGCATTTCGAAAATTGCATACCTTTTGTTTGAGGGTAATGTTCACAAAATAATGTAAACATTAGCACAGTAGCAGTAAGAGCAGCAAACGACGAAAATTAAAAATGAAATATGAAAAATACGAAAAATGTACAAATGAAACCAGAAAGGACAGCCCCGGAACCTTTAAGTTCATGTTCCCCCGTTTAGTGGGGGATTGTAGCAACATCCGGTAAGTCATCAAGCACTTCCTGTTTTCAGGAGGTTAGTGGAGAGACGAAGCTAGCGAGCGACGTAATACCAGTAGAAGAAACGTACCATTCTTCTTGCATTTTTTTTACTTTTTATTTTTAGTCGGTCCACCATGTCCGGACAAAACGCTCTAAATATGAAGCAACCACCGATCCAGTCCACGGCTGGAGCGGTGCCGGTGCGAAATGAAAAAGGTGAGGATATGCTTACCTGGTTAGCTGCGCTACAGGCTAACAAACTAATGGTTAGCATGCAAGCCAAGTCCCAGAGAACAGTGTTATATTCTGATGGCTAACAAGCTAACTAACGAGCTTACAGAGAGAAACTGTATTAAAGACTGTTGCATTATACGAATCTATATGTGATAATTAAGTCTTTAGCTAGCAATAAACTTAGATTGGTGGGATGTTTGTAGTAATTAACACGTATTCTAACAGGCGTTTAAATGCAGCCAGTCAATAGGCAGAGTCGAAGGAGCCAGTTAATAGTCAGCTGACTAGGTAAATATGCTGTGCATATAAGAATAAACAGAAACCACGGCTGGATATGTGCAGTCTGTAATCCATTGTGCTGAGACACAGTGTATACAAAAATACACAACACACGCACGCCACAACATAAACTGTGTCATGTCGGTGGATGTCATTTCATCACGTTAATGTGCTGTTAAAATTTGTATTTTTGCCACAGGTGAGATTTCTATGGAGAAGGTGAAGGTGAAACGGTATGTGTCAGGAAAGCGTCCTGACTATGCCCCCATGGAATCTTCGGACGAGGAAGAGGAGGAATTCCAGTTTGTGAAGAAGGGCAAGGAAGCTGAGCCAGAACTTGAGCAGGAGGAGGAAGAGGTGTCAGACCCTCGTCTGAGACGTCTGCTTAACCGCGTCTCTGAGGATGTGGAGGAAAGGTACTGCCTATCAGAGCACCTTGAAAAGTCTTTGAAAAGACATGGATAATTCCCCAAAATACCCTATTCAGTCCTTTGTACTTTGTAGTGAACCAAATGCATCTAACTTTCTTGTCAGTTCACAAGCCTGATGACATCTACTACCTAGTCTAACAGCGTCAGCATGCTAACTTACTCTGTCATACATTAAGGTCACTACCAATTGTGGCCACGAATGTGTTTGTGCAGACCTAAAACATTTTTCAGATATTGCGTAATGAAAAGTGTTGCCTTCCACAATACCATCTTCAAAATAGGCAAATTTCATCGGGGTATGGTCATAAAGATAACCCTGTAAAATATTCTTAAATTATCATAGAAAATTCATGGAAATAACAGCTCTGATTTGAATGGGAACTGGAGTTGTCACCTCTCGATTGTTTGTAAGTGATTATGACAGTGTGCTGTGTCTGTTCCTGTCACAGACTGGCGCGTCATAGACAGATTGCTGAGCCAGAGCTGATGGTGGAGAGCGAGGAGTCCGATGAAGGTACCTGGCACCCCGACCGCGAGGAGAGCAGCGAAGATGAGGAAGAGGAGGAAGAAGAGGTTGACGACGAGGTGAGAGGGCCAAGGGCGTCGGCGTTTCGTTCACCAACCGGTGGCCTGTGTAATCTTCCCTTTGGTAGTAATGAAACAGGAGGTGGCTGAGAGCGGAGTCAGTGACCGCCGTTGTCCTGTGTCGTGCTGCAGGAAATCGAGAGGCGCCGTGCGATGATGCGGCAGCGAGCGCAGGAGAGGAAGAACGAGGAGATGGAGATCATGGAGGTGGAGGAGGAGGGGAAGTCGGGGGAGGAGTCAGAGTCGGAGTCTGAGTACGAGGAGTACACGGACAGCGAGGATGAAACGGAGCCGCGGCTCAAGCCTGTGTTCATCCGCAAGTAAGAGGCCCTGTCACAAACAGCATCGTGGGGACCTACAGGGAATGTGTGAATCTGTACATCAGACTAAAAGCCATCCTAATTTAATCTGTGCAACTACTCTGCTCAAAGTAAATGTTGGCATTTCAAGATTCGAACTTCATTCAGTGCATGTATATTCCTTTGGGTTATTATTGCAGTAGCTGGAATTGTAGCATTATTGTAGCTTTTGTATTCAGTATGGTTCTGGATGTTATAGCACTGTGTGATGTAGTCTGTTGTTTTCTGTATAAGAGCACCTGCCAAGTGACTGAATATGAATCAAAATTTTGCTTGATCTCTGCATAACTAAAATTTACAGTTGTAATTGCCAGTGAGTGATTCCATTCACGGTGTAAGCTGATGGTGTCCTGTGTACGTTTGTCAGGAAGGACAGAGTGACGGTGGCGGAGCGAGAGGCAGAGGAGCAGAGGCAGAAGGAGCTGGAGGCCGAGGCCAAGAAGCAGGCGGAGGAACGGCGACGCTACACCCTGAAGATTGTGGAGGACGAGGCGAAGAAGGAGTTTGAGGAGAACCGGCGCACGCTGGCCGGGCTGGAGGCCCTGGACACGGATGGAGAGAACGAGGAGGAGGAGTATGAGGCCTGGAAGGTCCGAGAGCTGAAGCGCATCAAGCGTGACCGCGAGGCACGGGAAGCGTGAGTACCGCACATGACCTCAATCTTTTCCTCAGTATTTGGAGTGAAACACTATTAATGTCCGACCAGAGAATTGTTCAAATAATGTATTTATTGTATGTCCAGCAGGAATGAAAATGAGCTTGAAGCAGCATGGTTACTGAACATGTCAGATGTGTTTAATTCACTGTGTCATCCCTTTTGATTAGCTAGAGTGCTATGCTGCTGGTTATCATGCAGTTTGACTGATTGGCAACACTGTTTTATCCCCAGGATGGAGAAAGAGAAGGCTGAGATCGACAGGTTCCACAATCTCACAGAGGAGGAACGCAGGGCAGAGCTTCGCAACAATGGCAAAATCATCACCAACAAGGCCTCCAAGGGCAAATACAAGTTCCTCCAGAAATACTACCACAGAGGAGCCTTCTTCATGGTGAGAGACCAGTGATTTGTACTAGTGTGAGACAACACACATCCTGAGAAATCATGGGGTACAGAAGACATAGAAAAGGGAGTGTTTTTTTTCTTTCCATTTTTTCCCCTTTTCTGTGCACTTTGCTTGGTGCGGTTTCTGTTATGACAATTAATATACTGTCAATTATATACTGTAAATTCATCAACTCATGTGTCATATGATTCTGGTGTGGAAACGCAATGCATGGCTTTCATTAATGAATTGTCTTGAGCAAAGTTTTCTTTAGCTACCCTAATAGAGCTATATTGTGTTTGGTCTGATTGAAATTTCTTCTCTCCAGGATGAAGAGCAGGAAGTCTTCAAGAGAGACTTCAGTGCCCCCACCCTGGAAGATCATTTCAACAAGACCATCCTGCCCAAAGTCATGCAGGTAAGCTTCAGTCTGATAGTTAACTAATTTATATTCCTCAGCTGTAAAAACTACAGATAGCACATTACTATCAGTGGCCATGTTGAACAAAAACCATGATGCTTTACACAGAGTACAGGCTGCAAAAATCACTTAAACTGATTGTATTTCAGTGAAAACATTAATTGAAACCCTGTCACTATGAATTTCAGGTCAAGAATTTTGGTCGCTCTGGACGCACCAAGTACACACATTTGGTGGATCAGGACACCACCTCCTTCGACTCTGCCTGGGCTCAGGAGAGTGCCCAGAACAGCAAGTTCTTCAAGCAGAAGGCAGGCGGCGTGAGGGACGTCTTTGAACGCCCATCCGTGAAGAAGAGGAAGACATAAACTGCAGCAGAGCTGATGACGGTGTTGGGGACAAAGACATTGAATCTCTAGGCCTGACTATGTGAATCACCTTGTGACTAACCTGTACTCCTGCCAGCTCCCACTTAGACTAGAAGGCCTCTTTTTGGGCCATGGTCTGACAACCTGTAAATGTTTGCAAGGTCCCATACAGAAAATGTAAAGCAGTTTTTCTGAAGACATGTCAGTCTGGGTCACATTGGAGATTGAAGGCTTTATCAGTCTGCAATGCCTGACACATTTTGTATATTTTCTGGTAAATTTAAAGAGTGTTGTCTAATGACTGTAGTTGGATTTTTTTTCTTAGATATACATTCAAGGTTGAATTCTGTGAAACTTTTTACTTAAGTTTTCATGTGAGATGTATTTCTTTGTAAATAATTTTGTATAACAACTTCTGAAAGTGGTGACCTTTTATTGAAAGATATTAAATCAGTAATTCAAGGCAGATTATCACCTCTTATTTTAACCCTTTTTAAACACTTTGCCATCACATCAGGGTGCACTTGAAAAAAGACATTCCTCACATCAATTTTGTAGATTACACATTTCAAACGGAAAACTGTCTTAGAGAAAAAAAAAGTGTTTTATATAAAATATACTAGCTATGCTTTGTCCATGCACCAGGCACATGGAATGAAGTTCCTGCAGTCCACAAAGTCTGTGCAGAACAGATAGCTGTTGTTTGTGGTGTCCGTGCCATTGGGAAGCATGTAGAGGGTCTTGGGTCCATTCAGTCTGTAAGAGCGATCAGCGCCTCCACCACATTTCCCATGTGTTCTCGGAGACTGCGTTCTGCTATGCCTCGCGGGATCTCCATTTCGCTCATCTGCAGATAACAAGACGTCAAATAAATGTACAGTGTTTTAGGTTTTTTATTGCCATTATTCAAAGAGATGACTTTTTGCCCAGCAGTGTAAGAGAACAAAAATAATGTTGAGAAAAGTAACCAAGGAGATTTAGAAGCCCTGAATAAACTAAAAACTCGTAGTAAGTGATCCTCCACTGAAATATTGTAAGTGTTGATATGGGTGTACTTACTATGAGCTCTACGTCCTCTTTCTTAATGGTGACTTTGGCCAACTCTTTCTCTCTGAAATGGAGACGTCAGTTAGAAGAGCAACCACACTGTCAAACCTTCATCTCTCTTTAGTTTGTAATTCTCCAGACGCTTAATCTCACCTCTCCTGTTTGGCTTTTTGTTCTCTTGACCTCCTGTCGCCGATCACCGACATAGCCTAGGAACCCAGATGATGAATGTTACTCACGGTTAAAGGTAGAAAACATTATCCTGACAGCGCAGCAATGTCTTAATTTAGCACTCAGTGCAACATATTGATGGTGATTGTTGCAATGGGAAAACAACAGCTAGCCATCTACCTAGTGATTTGACTGCGTCAAAGTACCTAACCAGCTAGCTTAAACTAGCGAGCATAGCTTGTCTAGCTGATGTTCCCACGCTACACATGCTTCAACGTAGCGTAGTCGCTTTCTTTGGCTTCTAATGGCAATATATTTCACAGGACACAACACTATGAATGTGTTATTCGATTCTAGTTAGCCTCTGTACAGTACAAGTGGAAACGAGAGTGGTATTCAACGGTTTTCCATTCAACGCGCAAGGCCGCTAAGCCTACAACTGTCACTGCCGCAGCCCCGCGTGTGTTGGCTGTTCTTACCGTTTCGAGATCGGAGCTGGATATTTCCTTTTCCTCGGCATAATCGGTGACCCGCTCCAAGTCCGCTGCTCCGCTGTCATGTTTGCGAGGTTTTTCTGCTGGCTTTCCAGTACAATTCTCCTCAGCTTCCAGGTCCAAATCCACATCTCCTTCAGCGGCCATGTTTGCTATTGTGCGTCCGGAACAAAAAGAAAGCACCGGGCGGAAGAGAGAATCGGAAGGAAATTCATGCAACACTCATATCACGTGGGTGTATGTTTTTGCGTTAAACTAAAGGTGCAGTTTTTCCATCTAATCAAAAATGCCCTCTCTCTTATGTTTCGAGTAAGACATTTCGTATGCGGCGAGAAAAGCAGAATGTATAAAGTGAGAAACTCGAATATATGTGTACATTTTTGCATTTAATAAAACACATTGCAGTTTCCCTAAGGAACCGTTTTCATACCTAAGCTGTTTCTAAAACCCATTTCTAGACAGCGCACCAAAAGCTTTCGACAAGAGCTCGACTGCTGTGGATATCACACGTGGTGCAGCATTTACACCGCTAGATGGCAAACACGGTTCCTTAACGTGTGTGCTCATGCAGTGTAATCCGCATGAAGTATGGACATCAGGTATGTTCACCAGCGCAACATTTCTGTTTGTCAACATCTAGTGCCCTGACTACAGTCATTACGTTATATTATTGGCATTTAGGAGACACTCTTATCCAGAGCGGTTTACATAGGGTACAGTTTTTACATGTTATCCATTTGTACAGCTGGATATTTACTGAGGCAATTCTGGGATACGTACCTTCCCAAGAGTACAGCAGCAGTGGGGAATCGAACCAGGAACCTTTTGGTTACAAGTCCTGCTCCTTACCACTATGCAATTTGGCATTTGCAAATATTCAGATGGGACATGCCAGCATGTTGTCAAGAAATGTTAACAATGATGAATTTGTACAATGAAGCAAGGGCTGTGTATTGAAGTGCTAGTCCACAAAACTGTTTGGGGTAGGCAGGGCCTTCCAGGATTTTCCATCACACAGTGTTTGTGGAAAGATGTGTGGAGTCTAAATGAGGCTGGATTAAGGAGTGTGCTCTTGCCTTGCTATAATTGGCCCATAAGAGGTTTACTGTGCCTTAACGGGAAGACTTTTCAGTGTAATTAGAACCTTTCCACTGCACTTTGTCGTAGCTCTGATTATTCCCGCCCACCAACAAAATGCACCAATCCCACAGCTTCAGATTCCCCTGCATTCATGATCAAGGCTGCAGCCTTCATCAAACCTCAGCCAGGATGTGTTCTTGGAACATGGTATGCAGAGGATATAGTATCTACAGTGATGTTGCTGGAGCTGTCCAGACTCTGTCCCAAAGCTAACCCGTTCATCCTGGTCTATGACTGATCACTGAGAACCAGTAGGCCCAGAGCTTTCCCCCAGTCTCTGGATCCTTTTGGGCAGTAATGTGGCGTAGCTGTGTCCGGGCCCAGGTAAGACTTGGCTTCAATCAGACCAAGCAGGAGTACTCCCTGCTGCCATGGCACTAAAAATGGAAAAAAACATGTGTAGCCTAAACCTGTTGTTATAAGTTTTTTTCTTAATAGGAAGCTTACATTATAAAAAAGTATTTCCAAGTTTAGCTTGATAAATTCCTCACAATTCTTTCAATACTGAGTAGTTATTCTCAGGTGAGAAGTGGGAATGCTCTTCTAATGACTGTGTTTGTAATACAGATATGAAATCCTTCAGTTCACAGATATTCTAAAGCAATAGTACATATGTAGTATTTGGATGGGCATGCCCATCAGGTTAAAGACCAGACAAAGTATTTTGGTTAACACCTTTTACAATATTTTCAAAATCTCACCCATATTTTCAAATCTCATTGACATGTTTTGTCACCATTTTTAAAAAGGCTGTCATGTTAGGAATATTGTATTAAACCCTCACCAAACTGAAGGTGACAGATACTCTATTAATGCCAAATCCCTCCTTTGATAAAACAGCCAAATCTCAGATGAGAAATGTTTTTGTATGTTTTTAGAGGCATTTCAAACAGAAAATACAGTGTTTCCTGTGTGCATTGATGGGAAGTTAAATTAACAGAAAATTAACAGAAAACAGTGTTTTCAGATGTGTTTGGGATTAAATATCAAATGTTTGGTCATATGAAATAATCCAGACATGGTGAGATCTGAAGAGCACACTCTGGAAAAATAGCTTCTGCTCACATCTAATCTGTGTCTGCTCATTTAATCACTGTCATTTGATTGAATGGGGGTGCTATATATAATTCCATTAATATATGTAACGTGTCACTGGATTAGTATTCACACCTTGACTTTACTTACTGGTATCAATTTGCTGCTTTTGTTTGTGTGTGTAAATGTATGTGTGCGCTTCTTATTTATGGTCAACTTTTCTAAACACTTATTGAACTAGGATGTTTTGACTTTGGAAAACTTGCTACATTAAAAATAATCATTTTTACAAGCAAATTGATCTTCCACAGAGTTTAGAAGTTTTAAATGTAGGAATAAGGTTATTACAGTTATATCAGTTACCAGACATTTGTCATTCTTTTACATTATTTTGCTAAGACAAATATGAACTTAATTGTTTTCTTGATCATCATATGTAATATATTACAGTAACACTGCTTTGTTTGAGAATGTTTGGAGCCTCATCTTTTATTTTTAGTTGTCATTTTCTTTGGTTCATTTTCAAACTGGAAGAGAGAGGTTTATGGAATGCCAGCAAAAGGGTATGTGTTTTTGATGTGTTTGAAACAGTTTTTTCAGCAGATGAATTTTTTTTGATTTGGCATGAGTAAAGTGGAAGACAGTATGCCGACAAAAGGTTACTCTTATCAGTGTGAGGCCAGATGCTTTTACATAGGTTATGACAGAGGCATTATTTTGTCTACTGCTCTTTTTTGTTCTCTTTTGTTGTAGTCTATTGCTATCTGTCATTCACTGCACCACATATCAAGAGAGTGAAAGGGATCTTTGGGGGTATTCCTGTGTATGTGCGCGTGCGTGTGTGTGTGTGTGTGTGTGTGTGTGTGTGTGTGGGAGAGTAATGGCCTGCTGGCATGTAACCCTGTTTGCTTAAAATCAAAACCCTCTAATTGGTTTACAAAAGTTCATGAGAGCGTGATTTAAGTAACGGGAGATTAACAAACTAAAATTAAATGGTTCGATTGTGGGCTGGTAATTGTTGCCATGCTTACAGTCTGTTTTGTATCCTATGCCCTGGTGAAGTGCATGCCACATTGCTTTGAGAGAGTTGAGATATCTGCTTTTTTAGCATTTAGTAGAACACAGTGCATCTAATGAAATAGCATATATGCTACTGTTATACAATGAAGGACACAAATAGCCATCTTCGAAAATGTGTCAGTGCCAAACACAGTGCTGAGATCATGACTGCGTAATTGATTCAAAACATAGGTACGATATCTGCACTATTATTTTACACAAATGATTTCATCATGCATTACACAATATCCTCAACCAAACAAACCGAGAGCTACCACATACCACGTATCAAAACTACCAGATATAAAATTACACGTAAGGTGAACAAGAAATCCCACAAGGATAGGGGGACTGAGGTACAGTCTGAAAAGGTGGGTCTCCAGTCTGCAGAGGAAGGTGGCTAGCAGCTCCGTTGTTCTGACCACGGCAGAAAACTTGTTCCTCCATATAGGGGCCCAGGCGGACAGAGGACACAACCATCCCGGTTGCGCATTTGCGAGAGCGGGAGACAGCTAAGAGTCCTGACGAAGCCAAGCTCAGTGGTCTGGCTGGTGTGTAGGGTCTAATGATGGACTGAAGAGGATTGAAAGGAGCTGCACCCTGCGCATACAGTATATAATACATGTGGTATAAGATTAGATAGGTAGAGTATAAGTCATTCCAGCAGTCTAAGCCCCAGTACACTGTCTGTCCTATTGTGGGTAATGTGTCTTTTAATGACAGTTAATGAATTTAGCTTGGCCTCTGTACGCTGCTGTCATCATGCTGTATACTGTATTTGATCTTTAAATGGGGCCTTTTTCACAGATCCTGCTGCTGCTTACCTACTGCTTCCTATCAGCCAGT
Source organism: Megalops atlanticus (assembly GCA_019176425.1). Classification (NCBI taxonomy): domain Eukaryota; kingdom Metazoa; phylum Chordata; class Actinopteri; order Elopiformes; family Megalopidae; genus Megalops; species Megalops atlanticus. Next base: position 15,319,911 of record CM032885.1, read on the forward strand.
TCAGTCAGCAGTCACTGTAAAAGCTTTCATTCACTCCTTCATTATCTCCAAGCTCCTTACCCCGGTCAGGGTCGCAAGAGGCCTGTGCTTACGCAGGCCGGAGGAGGGGGTGAGGGAGGACACCTGCGCTGTGTGGAATACAGATTTTTAAAAAGCCTGGATGATAATAATAGATGCATGGATATAGGTCATTCTTAGGGGGTGGGGGATGTGTGCATTGCAAATGCAGGGGCTGCCTCTGCTTTCATTATTTAGTGACTTTTGCTTGTTGCTTTTGCTTGGTATCAATCACTGCATTTTTGCTTTAAGTGGAGGCATTTTTTACTTTAGAAACTATGATTTTTCAGGAGTGAATGTTCCAGTAAAACCTGGAATGGCTCAAGCTGCTGCACAATGGCAGTGTTATGTATCTTCACCCTTGTTTTCCCCCATTGTGAAATATCAATATACCTATGCATCAATAAAACTTATATGTGTATATTTTCGACCATGACAGTGGTAAAGTAATGTACGAGGTCAAAATTAATATATCTCCTAGATCATACCTACAGTATATAATGTGTAGATAAAACATACTCATGATGCTGCCTTTCTGTTTTTTAAACAAAGTCTGACCATTTGGTGTTTGACATGAAAAAGACCTGTCCACTCAGCCAAACAACAAAATTGTCCAGGATGCTTTTCGACTTGCCAAAGAGCTGTGAAGAGTGGAAAACAGATGAAAGCTGTTTCAGCCTGTCTCAGCGTTGTCTGGTGCCTCGGCGAGTGCAGTCTGGCCATAGAGCTGAAAATCATTTCTCCTTTTTGAACCCCTCCCCCAGCACCACCACCACCACGGCCATTCAGAGCCAAAGAAGGAAGAAGTAAAAACACTAACTGAAAAACACACGGAGGGAATGGTGATGTTTTTGTTTTATTTTTCTTTTTTTGAGCTCAGGAGGCATGTAGAGGCTGGAACCCCAGGGGTCCCAGCGCACTTGTGCGAAAGGTGTGTCCACGCCGAGACAGTCACGCACAGTCCAGGAGCCTTAGTCTAGATTAGTGTGCCGCTCTCGCAAGTGAAGGTCACCCCGGCTGAGGCAGACGCTGAAAAACTCTGGGATTATCCCGCCTGTGCGTCTCCACACACAATGACCCAAATTTAATCTACGCCCTGTATACTCTCTCAGCTTAGCCCCAATTACAGCCTTTAAGCCCAAAGTGTGTGTTGCATTGTGTGTTGAGTGTGTTAAATTCATTCAGTCTCAGGGCTCTTTGATCATGTGGTTGTAGACAGAAACATACACAGGAAAACACACGCTAACATAACCCCTCTCTTCCTCTCACCCTCCCTCTCACACATGTACACGTGTGCACACATGTACACAACATGTTGGGCTTTATTCGTCATGTGAGTAGTTTGTATATTAAGATTTGTAATGTGTGTGTAACTTAAATCATTCAATATGTTGCCAGAGTTATTAGTTATTTAAATAAACTACTACATTAGTCCATGTTTATTTCACCTCTTCTTCTCTTCCTTGGAGTAGAACTGAAAAATGCAAAATTCCTCTAAATAAAACCAGTGATGACAGAATAATAGAGTTATTCATGTGTTACCACTTTCTGATCTTGGTGATAAGAGATGACATTAAACAGAAACAGATGTGACTTCAAGTTTCTCAAAGGGCTGGATTTCACAGCCATAAATATTGCCTCCCAGATGCCTGCCCAGAGTGCACTGGTTAACATACACAGCACTCTCCCCTCAGCCCTCTGAGTGAAACTCTGAGGATAGCATTCCCACTGTGCTCTCCCTCTGACATGTTTCTGGGTCTTAGCGTAATGATGGGATTATGAACATGGCCTCTTTCTGTGGTGGGCAGACATTGGTGCCTCTCACTTGGATAGACAGGAGTCGGGGGGGTGTTGGTGGGGGATGGGGCGTAAGTACAGCAAGGGGAATCCTGGACTGCGCCGTACACAGAAACATGTAAAATCACAACATTGGGATAATTCCATTACTTTGTCGAAACCGATTAAGGCTCCGGCCAAATCCTATTGTATGATTGGTCTCCCATGCTAGTGTCCAGCAGGGCGGGGCAGGGGGTGCTGAGGGGGACAGATGGGCCAATGCAGAGAGATGTCCCCTGTGGCTAATCTCCCTGGGTAAAGAGAGGGGGCAGAGGGGAGGGCTGGGTACTCTGAGCCTCTCCAGAGGCTCTACGGGCAAATCTGCACGGTGACACGCACGGTGTGTGGGACGCCGAGACACACCGGCACAAAGGCAGCATGGATACGCGGGGCATACCCGGGGTGTGAACGCGGAAGGACCTGTATGTTTCTGCCTGTCCGTTCGGACAGAGTGAGAGTGTTCGCCCGGAGGGGGAGCTGTGTCCTCGGAGTGGGATCTCACAGCCGTGGAGAAAGAGCGATTCGGCTCAGTCAGGAGGCGGACTGCCGCTTGAGGGTCGCAGTCAGATCAGGTCCCGGTCTCCGGCTCCTCCTCCTCCTCCTCCACCTCCGCTGGACGGCCAACGCATTCGGATAACATCTCCCACTTAGAGCTCTCTTAATCGCATTGCTAGTGGGCTTGTCATCATGGGTGACCTCTCGCTGCCCGCTTGGACAGTGTCAGAAGTGATGTAGGAGCTCCGCCGGGGACCTCGACCGAACTCCCTGGGGAATTTAAAATGTCATCTGCTCAGTCTCTCCAGCGCAGAGGGCTCAGCAAGCAATTCCTCAACATGTTAGCCTATCAGGTGAGAGAGAGAGAGAGAGACCCTTTTAAAGTCAAATGACTTAAGGACATTACAGTTGACCTGAGGGGGCTTTTTAAACTAGAACATGGTGATGGGTATCATGATAAAGTGGGGGTTTAGCAGGGAGCAAAGAGGGTGGCACAGATATTAACTATTAATAGTTGGGCTGATCCCTCAAAGATGGCGGTTAGTTGTTCGTATGGGAGTTTGTATTTGCTTAAATTCAATACTGGAAAGAGGCATAGGCATAGGCAACAAGGTACTGCTGTTTAGAACAGGACTACATGAGCTACTGCTTTGTATTCCTTGTAGCTTTACTGTAAAATCTGCCTCTTCTTTTATGGCCTGTTGTAGTTTGCCTGAATAGCACTGTGTTCCTGTTGGATTCAGCTGCTCTGGCATACTAACACAGATGTCAAGAAGAAAAAGAGGTGATCCTTTTCAGTGCCATAGTGTGTTCTGGCAAAAAGAAAGTGGGCTTAAAACCCAGATGGGGCGCTGCCACTGTACCCCTCACTTGAATTGATTCATTAATGATACAGCAGTTTAAATGGATAACATATGTGCTACTGGAAGCTCTCTATGCTCACCCACAATAGTGGTATATGTGAAACAAACAATAACTAAACAACCTGTGGCTCAGTGGTGATGTAGTGCTGGTGTGTAGGAGGTTGCAGGTTTAATTCATTACGTGGGTACTACTTAAAATATAAACTACATACAGTAAGTCACTCTGGATAAGGGCATCTGCTTAGTGCACAAATAGGTTAATAGGCCATTAATAGGTTAACATTATAAATTGGATTTAGACACTGTTGTCACTTTCTGAGCGTCCATCAGTGTTGTTTAGCTGAATTTATGTCCTGTCTTTCTGTGATGAATGAAAGAGATTGAGAGAGAGAACCACCTTGGGTGTGGTATTATTAAGGAGCACACATGGTATTTCCTTTGGGGAAATATTATTCTGTATTAATCTGCCCACCTGCTTGACTTACATAGTGTAGCCTGTTTGTCACAGTACAGTCCTCAAGGTGTTTGTAATGAGCCCTGGCCTCCTGAGCACTTGTCATAGAGGCTGAATTAGTCTAGAAACACTATATTAATGCATTATCTCCACAAACACCTAATGAGTTCACACATCAAGACTCCTTTAGTCCTTTTCTTGATGTGTCCCTGCGGATCACGCTATCTTTGACTGTTTTTTATATTCCGACATATAATACATCACTTATTTGGGTGAAATGCAAAGAGTGCAATAACACTGAACATTTGACCGCAAAGGTTTGCTTGTGCTATTGCAGGTCAGTTAACACGTGGCATGAAACTTGCTCTGGAGTGTTGTGCTGTCCAGAGAATTTGCCATTACTTTAATAATAATATACACATCCTGTCAAATAATTCCTCTGGATTCTGTTGGAAATCCAGCATGCATTCATATTCATAAACAAGAGTAACGCCAAGGGAAAAAGTCCTCTGTTCATTAATCTGTGGAATATTCTGGTTATTAAGAGAACGGCTCAGGTTTTAGGCAGGACCAGGGCCTGGGTGCTCCCCCTGGGTTTAGCCGAGGATAAAAGCCGTTTGGCCCTTTTCCAGCTCAGCATCCTCATTCCAGTAGAAACATCCAGATGCTGCGTGCTATCCAAACTAATCCCCTCCTCCGGCTGGCCTCGATGCTCACGCATCAAAATGAAGGCTCTCAGCAGGAGTCTGCTCGACTGCCCCCACGGTCACGTCCCGGTTTGATGTCGAGAAGGTTCCGCTGAGGAGCTGGACCCTCTCTCTGTTTGCTCTGTGTAAAACTGCTTTGAAGCCTGGTGAGGCTGTACAGCTGTCGTTGGCTCAGGAGGGGATAGGCAGCAGGGCATAGTTGTTAGTGAACATGACTTGTAACCAGGAGGCTGCAGGCTCAACTCCTGGATGGGATACTGAACCACCACAGCCACCCCAGTCAATGTCTCACTGTATAAATGGGTAATATACAAAATGGGCAGAGCCAGGGGCAGCCCCCCTCCCCTTGAGGAGGGCTGTCTGGCAAGCAAAAACGATAATGTAATAAACATTATGAATTCTAATTCTAATGAATTCTAATCCCAGCTCATCGTAGGTTCCAGTTTCTTACAACACACTGTTGGATCTTGAGTTAAACCTTTTGATTCAGCTTGCTGACCCCTTCACCTCTGCTGTCTCCCCCAGATATGTTGCTGCTGCGGCCCCGCCCCCTGCTCCCTGTGCTGCGCCTTCTGTCCGCCAATCAAGTCGTCCTCCAGCACGCGGATCATGTACATCCTGTTCCACATCCTGGCCTGCACTGTCTCCTGCCTCATGCTGTCCAGGACCGTGTCTGAGGCAATGAGAGAGAACGTGAGTGACTTCATGGGGGAACAGGAGGGTTTGTGTGTTCGCTCAGCCGTTTTAGAGGTCCCTGCAACAAAGGGCCTCACACCCGGGCCCTGGCAAGTGGATGTCTCCCTGCATTTGAGACAGTTTCTCCCTTGTCAGTCTTTATTGTGCAAATCCACTGATATGTTAACCAACAAGCTTGCCATTTGCTGTATTAAGTCACATTCAATAAAGATCCCGTTAATCCCCTTGCCCAGAAACACGCAAACTGAATTGGCCGTGAACTGTTCCTCTGAAAACGAAAATCTGTAGACTCAGGAGGGTAGTGGCACCGTCTGCCCTGAGTCAAGGTCAATCCGAAAGTGTTGTCACCCATAATCAGGACGTTTGTGCGTTTTCAGGTGCCTTTTTTCACCCTGGTGTGCGACCAGGAACGTGGAGGCGGAGACTGCGAGATGCTGGTGGGGTATTCGGCGGTGTACAGGGTGTGCTTCGGCACCGCCTGCTTCCACCTGATGATGGCGCTCTTTCTCATAGATGTGAAGTCCAGCCAGGACTTTCGCGCGCTCATCCACAACGGGTCAGGACGCTACGCCACACTGCCATCATGGTCTATCTAACCAAAACACTACGCTAATGCCACACCTCAGTCACTGTCACTGCTAAAAGCCTTGTAACACACACTAGTGTAACATCCTCATATTATATAATGACACTTAAAGCATGTGGGTAGTTTTAAAAAATGATCTCTGGTTTATTTTATAATAAACCAAAAAAGTGTTCTTGGAAAAAAGTTCTTTGGTATCTGAAACTGAACCCAAGGGAAAGTGTTTGGTTGGATATACCAAGCAATAAACCAAGTAAAGGGCCCTTTCAAGGCTGGTTTGTACCTGCCACCCAAACAACCAAACACTTTCCCTGGAATGCAATATATTCAGGAATGGTGCACAGCCTTTTGTCCTGGGGTTTGTATCTAAAACTGTGGGCATGAGCAGGTGGAGCTGAAAGCCTCTGGCTCAGCCTGGAGGGGGGAGAATCCTGACCAAGATGGATGTCTGGTTACTGAGGGCAAGTTACAGTAGATAGACAGCTATAGCTTCACCTGTCTCTGCACCCTGCTGCTCTATGCATTCACACTTCACCTACACTGTATCTATTGTGCTTTGTCCCTGCATCTCTCTGTCACTTATGTTTTTCCTCATGTTCTTTGGTTGTCACTGACTCCTCTTCTCCCACTACTCCTCTTCTTTCTCCCTCTGTCTCTGTTTTTTCCCTTCCTCCTCTCTCTTTCTTTCTTTTCCTGCAGTTTTTGGTTTCTGAAGTTCATTACCCTGTTGGGGATGTGTACTGCTGCCTTCTTTATCCCAACGGAATCCTTCTTACATGGTGAGTAAATATGATATGCACACACAACACACACGCACACATATGCACACAATCGCATACAAACATATACACATACACAGCTATATACACATGCACCTGCATAGACTCACACATACATGCATATGCACACACACACAAATACACTGTACACACATACCCCTGATAATGATAAGATTATTACACATATACACAGGGTACATCAGTGAGTTGGAATGAATACCACATCAAAGGTGGACCTAGTGCTGAATTTCCTATGCCTTTGATCTGATGAGGGCCTGTACAGGCATTAGTGTGGTGTCTAGTTAGGTTACAACCTGAATATGAAACATTTCATGTGAGGATGAGACAAGAACATACTGCTGTCTTTACAAAGATAAAGGACTTCGAAGAGACAGAGACAGGAACCCATAAAACTTCTAGGAAATTTTGTAACATTTTGTAGATTATCAGATGAGCATACTCATATAAGCCATTTTTTCACATGATAAGACACACGTTCCGTAAGTGCACACGATAAAAGTAAGGCTTAACTGCCTACTAGCAGAAACTCTTTCATGGTGTAATACGATACGTCTGGAATGTTGGAAGCACGCATGTTTACCTCAGCTTTGTTCATCAACATTTCCAATAAAGGGAATGAGATCAAAACTCTAACATGAGCTAAATCTGTATGTGCAGTCATACCTAAGACAGTCTGTTTCATTCTTATTCTATTGTATTGCTTTTGTCTGTCAAGGTCACACCTACATTTATCTGTATGTAACACACATGACATGACACTTAGATAATGCTGTGTATGTCTGCAGTTATAGCTATATGCTGCTAGGTGGCGCTGCAGGCCCACTGCTCTAAATGTAGGCAGTGCAACTAGTCTGTATCATTGAGTCATTTATGCCAGCGCCATAAATCTCTCCAAGGTTTGTATTTCACTTGTGTGGGTATTGTAAATCTCAGTGGATACAGACACTTTCAGCATCGGGGTCTGTGGAGTATCTCACGTCACCTGCTGGAGGGAGGACAGTGAGTGTAGCCGGTCATTAAAATTTGTTATTCTGTGTCTCTCCCCATCTGTCTCTGTCTAGCCTGGCACTATGTGGGCGTGGCAGGGGGATTCGCCTTCATCCTCATCCAGCTCGTCCTCATCACCGCGTTCGCTCACACCTGGAATAAGAACTGGTGAGAGGAAGTGTGTGTGAGTATGAGTGTGTGCGTGCATGTGTGTGTGTATGTTGGTGTTTCTGTGTGTGCATGTATGTATGTATGTATGTGTGTGTGTGTGTGTGTGTGTGTGTGTGTGTGTGTGTGTGCGTGTATGTGTGTTTTTGTGTGTGTATGTGTGTTGCTTGGTGTGACATGTCCAGAGGCCTCTTTCCTGCATGCTCTGCACTCAAAGACAAAGAAACCAACAGCTTGTCGTGCACAGGGCACACTAGGCCAATAGGAATGTTTCTGCACGGCTAAATCTCCCCACAACCATCTGGTGCAAGGTTGCATTTAATGGAGAGTAACTTTATTTTCGCCTGAGGCTGTTCCTCACCTGGCGGACAGTGGACGCAAGCCAATTGTTCCGCTCCCATTCCAAATGTGTTTGCCGTGCCCCTTGCTGGCCTTGGACGCATCTGGCGGAGTGCAGTTCGTATCTCCTCTTCACGCCGGCTGTCCCGTAAATCATGAAAAACTGCCTTGAGCCGAATGTCAGTCCCCGGGAGCGGGCCTCCAGCATTACTGCTACCTACGTGATGTACTGTACTGTTCGGCTCCTGCGCTCGTTCCCCCGGCAGGCAGCTTGCTCCCAGATGTTGCCTTAAACTCCAGACACCGCGCTCGCCGGTTGTCACTCCGTAATGCGCCCTCCCTGACAGCTCCGAAACGTACGGAAGCTTCTAGGGGCTTGGATTAGTTCCAACTCAAACACACTCTGTGAGGAATCCTCTTTGAGCTGTCGAGGGGTCTTTGAGTAGTTCGATTTCTGGGGTGTAGATGTGTGGGTGTGTAGAGGAGAGTATGTCGTGTTTTTGACAAGTTTTAAGTGCTGTTAGGGTCTGTGGAGTGGCCTAACATGGAGGCACTTTGGGAATATCTGATTGGGCGATTTCCTCAGGTTGACGGGGGCTGCTGAGGATAAGCGCTGGTACCTGGCCATCCTCTGTGCCACCCTGGGTTTCTATGCCGTCGCCACGGGGGCCTTCATCTTCATGTACAAATTATACACGCACCCAGCGGCCTGCCAGCTGAACAAGGCCCTGCTGTGGACCAACCTAGGGCTGTGTGGCCTCATGTCCTTCATCGCTGTCACACCCTGTGTGCAGGAACGTGAGTGTTGCCTTCATACACACACACACACACAGGCGCACACTCACATACACATATACACACAGCCACTCACACATACAAATACACATACACAGACACACACACATACCCACACACATATACTCACTCACATATGTGTATACACTCACAGATGTACACATACATACAAGCACTCATGCTCACAAACACATAAATGTACACACAGTTTCACAGACCAGAGGAAACTCTGGGGAATACCAATGGGGAGTAGCACATCAGATGTCTTGTCTTTCATCTACTACTTAGCAAAGAGAGAAAGAAGAACCGTGTTTCCAAGCTAAACAAACATCCTATGATTCATATGCTACTGATTGGTTCTTTTAGATAAACTTGTCAAATGCAAAGATGAAACACCACAGTTACAGTGAACCTGATGTAATCTGTCTGACATTTTTCTGATTATTTACTGTACAGCAATACTGCAGGCTTCAGGGCCTTTTGTCTGTACATGTCAGGGTTTTATTATCGTTCCCTCATTGGCTTGCATAAATAGACTGTAGATGAATCATTGTGTGCATTGTGTCTGCACTGTGCGAAACTGTGAGAGTCCTCCCCTTCTTTGTGAGGTTTGCACTATTTTCCTGATAACCCCCCCCCTTTCTGTATCTGCCATCCTTCACGCCTCTTCTCTGTTCTGTAATGTATACACTATCCTTCTGACCCTTCCCCTTTATTCTGTGGTGTGTGCTATCTTTCTGACCCCTCCCCTTTGCTCTGAGATGTGTGTGCTATCTTTCTGACCCCTCCCCTTTGCTCTGTGATGCGGTTTTCAGGGCAGCCTCGTTCTGGACTCCTGCAGGCCTCCATCATCAGCTGCTACGTCATGTACCTCACCTTCTCTGCCCTCTCCAGCCGCCCCGCCGAAAAAGGTACGTGCCCCGCAAAAAAAAAGACAAGCCAGCCCAGGACACAACACCCTTATCCACAGGCAGGGTTGAAAGGGTGCTTACTTACCTGTGCCAACATGTATTCCCATTAGATTCTGGGCTTTAAGAAAGAGGGGGGGAAGGATATTTCACATTCCTGCTGCATAAGATGACAATTTAATAACACGGTAATCCAAGCCGGTGGTATCATTACGCACTCTCCCACACCCCTGCATGTCTGTATGCTAGTCTCCCAAATGCACTCCTGCCCGGCTGTCAGTGCAGCAGTGCTGATGATCCTTTTTGTCTCCACCTGTAAAGGTCTTCTGCTCCCTGAAGCAGGCCCTCTCACCTGGGATTCCGCTGAGAGGGGCAGGACTTAAGTTAGGGTTTTTCATTTTCGGAGTTTCATTTTTTCTTCATAAATGCAGCTCAGCAAGTTCATTGATCATTGTCATTTTTTTTAAGTTCATTCTGAGAACAGTAATACTTGAATTATTAGTCAAAGTCAAGTACAAATGTTGATTGAATGCAAGTTTTACTGTACAATGTGAGACCCAAACGTAACCTTAACTCTATAAGGGCCAAACAAGGAAGATGTGAAGATTTGGAGCAAAGTGTTGATGGTCACGCAGCCACAGGAGGGACCATGAGGTGAAAAAACATTCTCTTGTGGGAGAGTGGAGGAGAGGGACAGACAGGTGACCATACGTTTAGAAAAGGGGTGCAGGGAGAGATGAGGATTTATGTGTTTAAGAGTAGAGTAGTTCATGTCAGCCGCCTCCCTCTGAAAAGGATGTAGCTGGCAGCACCCAGCAGAGAGAGGTGAGGAGAGGAGGGGCCAGATGATCATAACTGAAAATGACCTTAAAACAGCAAAAACCCTGCATACAACTGTTGTTCAGTTAACAAAAATCTACTGCTTTAAGTGGGGATACTCTCTCAACCAGTGGATCCCAGTACAGTTTCCTTGATTTAAAATTTCTACAATCTATCAAGCCTGCCCTTATTCTGTCATCTGCCCTTCTGTTCATGAAATGAATTCAATCTGGTGTGTGTATATGTGTGCCTGTCTATGTGAATTACAGTATGTCAGGGGGTGTGTGTGTGTGAGATACAGCTCTAATAGGTGTGCTCCACTCGCCGCTATGCCTGCGGTCCATACTTGATTGGCAGTCAGCCAAGCAGGCTGGGGATGTTCAGGCCGGCCCTGAAAGAGATAGCCACTCCCACCTGATTCCTACAAAGGGAGCAGTGACCGTGTCCTCTGGAAACCTGAACCACTTGTTAATAAAACCGAGAAATTCTCAAGGCCGCTAAGCTGGGGAACTTCTGAAATGTCTCCGCTTGTGATAAAGGGTAGCCCACGCTCAATTAAACATCATTGCAGAGCCAGTGGGCTTGATCACAAGGAACAGTGTTTGTTTGACGACAGACCCTCAATTCAAACTTAAACGGAAGGCAATTTTCAAACACGGGCACGATAAAATGGAGGTTGTTCAGAGGACCCGCTGTGATCGTGAGTGTAGCTCGGCTCTCCCGCACCGGCCTTGGCCTGCAAGGCCGCCCAACCACCACGTTCCAGAGGCGCATATAGGAGCCAGAACAGGCTGTCCTGAGGCGGTGTGTGGACCCGTGTTTCGACTTGTCGAGGAAATATGCACCATCAGCCTACTATAAAAACATCTTTTCAACACACGCACGCGCGCACGCACACAGTATGTGAGCTCTAAGCACAGTACTATAATTTGCTTTCACCCCATAAGCAGTTTCGGTCCCTGTGAGAGTGTGTGGTGTTTGCAATTTTCTGCGTGTGCCATTCGAGCTTCAAGGAGCTCCCTTTGAAGATGCTGGCATTCTGGTCAATGCTTGCTCAGCACTGTGTGCCCCTTCTCAGAGAGTGACAGAAGGGCTTCAGAGTTTAGGGGTGCCTGATCCCTAAGCTAAAAATATTCTGAATGGTACCTGAGAAACAGAAAAGGCAAGGAGAGGGCCCTTCCCCTGGCAGCGCGGCTGTGGTGCGGTGTTTTGAATTCCTGGCTTGCGTGTGACTGGCAGGCATTAAGCCCTGTAATTAGCCTGTGTTTTCACGTCGCCCAGGTTTGGTACGTACCTTCAGCATGCTCTGCTCTGGAATCTGCACCCCTGTCCCTCCCGCACTCCCCCCACCCTCACCCCCCCCCCCAAAAAACACAAGGAATTGTTTGTGTGTGTACCCGTCCTGCTGCCACAAGGCAGAGGCTACACCTTGGGGTGTAGTCTCTTGACTCCCAGAGACTGGGGACATTGGGTCGGTCTGGGGCATCGGGGATTAGACAAGAGACACACGCGCACACACACACACACACACTGGCCCATTTTTGACATCCAAGCTCTACAGAGCAAACACTGCAGGGCTGCAGTTCCCTCCCTCACTCACTCAAATCAAACTCCCATTGACAGCCCACTCAGTCTACAGGACTGAGAGAAACATAATCTCCTGTAATATCTGCGAAGGCATAACCACCAGAGAATGATGGGCGCAGAGCACGCACCTGCTTCAGCCAGGTCTATTCATGTGATCGTAACAGATTTGTTTGTGTTACACATTCCTCTGGCCATATTATCCTCTAAATGTCTGAGTGCTCCTAATGCCTTTTATCCCCCAGAATGTAGGGAGTGATGTGTTCCTTAAGGGGGAGGAACCAAATGACATATGGATCTGAAACTGCGCTAGAATGACGGTTTGATGGGGGAAGCCCCATGGCTGTTCGGAGAGAAGAATGAGACAGAAGGCTGACGTCCTTTATCTGCCTGTCTGATTGCAGTGGAGTACCAGGGGCTGAACATGACTGTATGCTACCCCAGTGTGGGCCGCGATGGGCTTCAGAAGGAGGGCAATGCAGTGGCAGTTATCGGAGCAGCCATAATGTACTGTTGTGTGCTCTTTGCATGGTAGGTATACTCAAACAGGGCTATGGCTCTATGGCTCCAAATCATAAATAAACCCAAGGTCAGAACACAACTCCATGCACTACAAAGAAATGAAATACATCTCTAGTGCAAAAACATAATACTCTAGCTAATAACTGTTTTTTGTATCCTCACTGTTGTGGGCCGCTTGAGAGTAAATGTACCTTTTTTCCTTTTCCTTTTTTTCCCAATCAGCAATGAAGCTTCCTATCTGGCAGAAATGTTTGGGCCTTTCTGGATGATAAAAGTTTATCGCTACGAGTTCCAGGTAGAGTTTCATAGAAGGACACCTCTGTTGCTGTTGATGGTTGGCAATTACATGCACACGGAGTTCCCTCGTACCTAAACAGCTGTGTTTCTCACCTGTCCTCTTCACCTCTCTTCACAGAAAGCCAGCTGCTGCTTCTGCTGTCCAGAAGAAGAGGAAGGTAAGCACCCTTTCAAAACAAAAGATGATGACGTACCATTGATAGCTGGAGGCCATAAAGGAAGTAACATGTTTATTTTGTGGATACATCGGAGACTTGGTGTCAGTGTTTCAATTGAGAGAGCAGCATTATGTCATTATGTGAACACTTCCTTGTGCCAGTTGTGCTTGTTGCAATGGGTAAATATTATGAGGATAAATGTTTACTGAGGTCTATGAATGCTTGGCTTTCTCAAATTCTGTCTTTGGTTTTCACCAGAAGTAGACTCAAAGGTATGACGTTATGACCAGATAGTCAATTTATCTATTTCTCTAGGTTCCGAGTCCTGTGTTAGCTATGAATGCTCTATTCATAACCACCTGCTTTCAAGAATGTTCATAATAAGCCAGCAAATCAGAACAATGGCAGAGCACTTTCAGTGTGACTACCTGGCCATAGAACGTCTGTGGTAGAATCCAATGGCCTCACCCCTCCTTGACTGGTAATCTTTTCCCCTCTCCACAGAAGAGGAGTTACAGATGGATAATGAGAATAAAGGATGTCAGAGGGTGATCCACAACGAGAACCACCGCGTCGCTTACAGCTATTTCTTTTTCCATTTCGTCTTCTTCCTGGCCTCCCTCTATGTCATGATGACCCTCACCAATTGGTTCAGGTCAGTAGGTCCCTAGGCATACAAACTGTGATTAGAGTGTGTCCTAAAGCTGTTTGGAGACAAGACCCTGGAATGCTGGATGGAATTTTAGAGTCATACACATGAGCACAGATTTTGCAAACATCAAAACACTTGTAGGTGATAGATGAGTATGTTTCCATGTTTGAGGATTTGTTTATTCCATATAAACAGTACACATATATACATCCCCCACACTCACACACTAATGTTTATATTGCACATATAAAGAAGACCCTTATCATGAGGGGAAAAAAAATCATCAAATCGCATACTGTACAAATAATTTAGACTAATGCTTAAAAGAGAATTGTTCCCGATACAAAAACACATTTTCAGTATCAGAACATCCGAAAGTAGTAAATGACTGATTAATATGCGTATTTATGCAACCCATACTGTATGTTAAATAATACTGTATGTTAAATAAATGACGCAAGATGTAAGAGTGTGGGTTGGCATGGTATTCTATGGCCCAAAGGAGGAGGATAGCAGGGAGCTCCACCTGGTGTGAAAATCTGAAACCACAAATGGTTGGGATTTGCTGTATATATTGATACACAACAAGAGTGAATGAGTGGGGTTCCTCTCTCTCTTTCCCCCAGCTATGAGTCAGCAGTCCTGGAGACCACGTTCACGCACGGCTGCTGGTCCACCTTCTGGGTGAAGATGTCGTCGTGCTGGGCCTGCGTGGTGCTCTACCTGTGGCTGCTCCTCGGCCCCCTCTGCCGCTCCGAACGCAAGTCGCGGCCCCGGAGGTCGCGCATCAGGAGGCGGTCCCAGCGCCACGTCAGCGTCAGCGTGTGACCGCGGACGGGCTCACGAGAGACCCAATGACAGGGGCAACAGAGGGGGGACGGGGGGCACGCCATGCATGAACAGCGCAATGCTGAGAAATGGACCTTTGGCTCTACAGAGGACTCTCGCATCCCAAACTCAGGCATGAACACCAAATAATAAAGGAAATGAGATGGACTGGCATTGGACTGACGGAGGACAGCCACGCACTGGTTTGAAACATACTGTGCGGATGGGAACATTAAGGTGAGCAAGACTGCTCTGCTCTGAGACAGCCGAGTGCTTTGGCACACTTCATGCTCACAGACATTAGAACTCCCATTTTTTTCCCTCTGTGGAATTTAACATGCTGCCATATAATGCACTAGAGATCGATTTCTCAACTAGTCTGTCTTTAGTCAAACAGTTACCAGCAGCCTTTCGTTACTGAAAGACGGCTTCCTTGTATTTGCTGTGGTCTGTGGCCTCTCTTTCACCTTCATCCCAGCCCCTGATACACAGGATGTCTGTCCCGGGAGAAACCCCGTCTCCCACACTTAGCCCTGCCAGGCCGAAGGGAGTGAACGCTGTGTATGCGCTAACTGTCTAGCGTTTACCATTTTTCTCTGTGAGATGTAAATATCTGATTGCTGAAAACACTTGAGAATCGCGCGTTTGTAACATGTTGCATGTTACTGCAATAGCTGTGACAAATCTGAAGTTATTTTTGTAAAAGCGTTTTTCGTAATGGAAAAAAAAAGGTTTGCGTGGGATTTGTTAAAAATGGAAAAATGCATTAAATGCAGTGCCATTCCTTGGGTTCTTTTTTTTTTTACTGCTGTGATGACCTTGTGTTTTCAAAAACAAGACCCTGATTTCTTGGAACAGGTGCTACACCTGGACCTTAAATGAAGTCACTCATCTGCCTAACCCAGCACTAAACTGAAAAAAATATTTACGATTATGTATGGAGTCACTGTTGTGACTTCTCAGGTGTGGTAATCCTACCCAGGTAATTTAAGGTAGGTCAGATAAAACATGTTTCCACACATTTTGTTTTCTACTATATGGAGCCCTTTTCCTGAACATATGGTTAATGTCCTATGACGTCATCAGAGCAGGTCACCATAACTTGAATGGTGCACGGTTTCACTGATTGCATAAGAGATAACTCACAAAAGCATGGTTTGACAAAGGATTTCATTTTTTATATTCCAAAAGTATATCCATAAAATAAAATATATTGTTAGATTAAAAAAAATACAATACTTTTAAAGCAAAACACAAATACTGTATAAATGCATGTAAATGATTTCTAGCTATCCCTTGAATTTATAAATACAAAACAGAGAAATACATAGTGCTGTCTTAAATATGAAGACCAACAAAAAAAAAACAGGCTGACAGAGGAAAGTTGAAAAATACAGATTATTTTTCATCAACACACACAATGATTGGCTGGTGTCAACCCAGACAAGCAGCAATATGATTGGCCAGAAGAAATCACTGGTGTCATATGAAGCATGTGACTGCAATGGTCTGAAGGCAGTATTTCTGCTCTTTGGTATCTGAAGTTTAAAGGTGGGTCCTTTTTTTATCCCCACCTAAAGTGCTACACTGCGTGAAGAGACAAGCTCTTGCAGGCTCCGGGCAAAGACTGCTTTTGGTGTTTGCCATTTCCCAGATTTAAATGCTTTCCTGCTTCAGCAGCCCTCTTCCCACATTCAACAGCTGATTATTTGCTCCAGTGTGGACTCTGCGAGACCAAACCGAATCAACAGTCACTTACGAAGGGTCCAGAGCCTGTCCGTGAGTGAGGATACTGGAGAACACCATGATTTGGTTGATTCACATACTCAGGAACTCCCTGTTTGACTGAATGAGAATGAAACACAACACTAGCAAGTGTACAGTGAAGGGGAGGTGCTTGTGTGTTTGAGCGTGCATTTGTACGTCTGTGTCCATGTCCACTAGCCGTTTCGCCGAGGTGACGGCCTATCTCCGCGGTTACTGCAAAGCTCCTCCAGGGGGCGCAGTTGAGCGTCCTCGCGGGGCCGGTAGGGCTGGACGTAGCTGTCCTCCTCCAGCAGTATGCGGTTGAGCGTGTGCTCGTGGTTGATGTGGCGGCGGGCCATCAGCACGTACTGGCGGCCCTCGTCGAGCTCGGGACAGTCACACACGTTGGGCACCCACAGGAACTCGCGGTGCTCCAGGCGGAAGCGGTTCCGGTACGTGTGGATGATCTGCACGTCGTAGCGCGTCTCCTCACCCCGGTACACTTTCCCCAGGACCTTGGCTCGAAAAACTGACGTGCGGCCACACACACGCATACACATGCACACACAAATTCACAGAAATATGTGTAAATGACTATTCTGTTGCCTTTTCTGTTACAACTTGTCTATAAACATTACAGCAGGTGAGGGCAGGAAATTTGTACACACAGAGATCACAAGATTCCTGGGAATATTCTGTTCTGAAAAGCGCACTAACACACTCACCAAAGTCCTTTTGGCAGTACTGTCTCTTGCGCTCTCCACGGCCTCGCACCTTCCTACACCTCCCACAATGCCCTTCAGGAAACAGAGATAAATCGCAGAGATTAACATTTTTTTAAAACATGCTAGAAGATCCATTTTCTAAGGTGCCAAATCTGTTGAATAGCTGTAATTTAAAGCCGATTTGAACTGCATCTGCAACCCAGCAGAAGCCTGAGGTGGACCTGTCTGAGGTAACACTAGACCACCACGGAGACCTTTGAGGGGTGGGAGGGGTGTGGGAGGGGGTGCTGACCTCCGCGGGATGGCCGGGGGAGCAGGTTCCGGCGGTTCTCGTCCCTCTCCAGGCGGGGCTGGGGCTGCTGTCGAGGGGGTTGCGCCGGCCAGCCACCTGCAGGCACTAAAGCAAGGGACACGCTGTCAGGCCACTCCGCTACCTAGCAACGGGCTCCCAGCAAGGCCACAAAAACCCCCATTATGTCAGCCAGGATTATACTCTCAACTCAAACGCCCAAGCTCTTCGAAACAATAACCGCAATTTTCATATACTGCACCTCTTGGTGTTTCCAAGATATTACACCCAGATTTGGTCCACCCACGCTGTGTTCACCAGTATTGTCCCTCATTATCTGTGACAGTCCAGTGGGTAAGACTGAGGATTAGCAAGAACTGGAGAGGTGCTTGTGTTTTCTCAATTGTGGGGTTAAAGCACTTTTCTGCATTGCCTTCATCTTATGGTGACAGGTATTAATAACAATCTGAAATGTTCTTTGAATAAGAGGGAAAATGGGAGGCGGTTTTCTATCACAGAGGGTTACCTGTATCACCAAGTTTCAGCAGAGCCATGAAAGTTACATGTTACACACTGAACTTCAGGGGTTGCCTAGTCAAAGTCCAGTATTTTTGTTTGTCAGCAAACAAACACACTAAAATTGGTCCGTGACAAAGTCCAGCCTGTATTGACACTGGCACCGATTGGCAGATACAGGAGGGTGTCATCTCACCCCAGTATGGCCGTGTGGTGGCGAGTGGGGCCCTGGTGGTGGTGGTGGTGGTTGTAGTGGTGGTAGTGGTTGGCGGTCGCCACGGCGTGAAGCTGGCGCTATGGTGCGGCTCGCGCAATTGGCTCCTTCTCCCGTGATAGAGGGCGTAGCGGTCTGGGGGCAGCCAGTACTCATACTCTATCCCAGAATTCTTGTCGGTGGAGAGCACCTGCGGGAATATCATGAAGAAAAATGATGCAGTGTTAGGATTTACTTTGGTACCACCAGCCCGAGCAGCATGACAGAGTAAACTATAATGGTTCTGACCATGACGTGCAGGTCCTCTTGCGTGGGCCCGGGGACCTCGAAGCTCTCCCTGTTGTCTGAGGAACGGCGGTACAGGAGCTTGGTGCCGGCCACACTGTACTCCCCCGGCACGCTGATCTTCCAGTCCCCGTTAATGACGAACTGGGAGCGTCCATCCTGGAGCGCTGAGGGACAGAGGGCAACAGTCTGACAGGGCATCCCTGAGCATTTCCACACACCCTCCGAAACACAGCCACAAAATATTCAAGCAGACATGGGTTCTTTTCTTTGCATGGTAAATGTCTTTGAATTGGATATCCTGAGTGGCAATATTACAGCAGGTTACATGATGAAAAGCGGCAATGATGTCTCTCTCTTTAGGTCACATGCAAGGCTCTCTGCTACTGCATCCCAATGTTCGTCACATATTCTGAAGTCCCCTCTCCCCTTGACTAATCAGCTTTAGTAATGAGAAGACTAATGAGTTGCCAACCTTTTCTACTCTCCCACAATTCATTTGAATACCTCCACTGTCATCAGACTTTTTGCTTTTCCATTTCAGGTCGTATTTTTTTGTCCCAAATGCTATCAGTAAGTGGATGTTGCTTTGACTAAAACGCAGCCGCAGCCCAACGGGACGTCCTTGGTGGGGTGAGGGGTGGGGCGGGCAGGAAAGGGGGTGTTATCGGCATCGAAAGGTCTCCACCCTTGTTTTTCTCTAGAGGGGAGGACATGCTGTGGCTTTGGCGGTTAGAGCCTGATCAATATCTCTTTGACACGAGAGGGAGAAAAGGGGAGACTAGGTACACAGACACACAGGGAAGGCAGCGCTGAAGTCATAGCCAACACACGTGTAACAGCCTCACTGGTCATGCGCTTCTGCTGGGCTTTTTTTGGTCCCTGGTGCAATCTCAACAAAAGAACAAAGCAGCCAGAGTACTGACATACTGACACCTCCTTCCTCTTCCCTTCTGTAAAGACAGAATTAAATTTGCCCACCCGCTGGAAACTTTGCGACGGCTCCTACCCAGGTAGTTATTGCTGTTGTCTGTCACTCGGATGTGGGTGGCTCCTGCCGGAATCATGGTGACTTCATTATATCCGAAGGGGCCTGCTGAAGGACACAGATGTAGAGTGAGGAACGTAACCGATTATTAGGGCCTGTACTCTCAACAAGAATATTGCAGCAGTGTGGCGGAGTGGTAAGGAGCAGGGTTTGTAACCAAAAGGTTGCCAGTTCAATTCCCCTCTGGGGTACTGCTGTTGTGACCCTTGGACACGGTACTTAACCTACAATTGTCTCAGTAAATATATCCAGCTGTAAAAATGGAAATTAATTGTAACCTACATGTATGTAAGTTGGTCTGGATAAGAGCATCTGCTAAATGACAATAATGCAATATAATGTAAAAGCCATTCCACATTGTACACAATGAACAACTAGAGGAAAGCAAAGATGCCCTGGAATGGACACATGATGTCCCTGTGGTCTTTGGTGCGCTCATTCTCTTTGTAACAGAACTGGAGTGTAGCTCTGGGCCAAGCTTCGACATTAGCACCCCTGCTGTGGCGTGCCCTTGACTCCCAGCTCTTGACCCTCCTGCGCAGCAATTGTGCTGGCAGCCTGAAATTGAGTTGTTCTTCTCTCGGAAATACAGCTGCGGGAGAAGGCAAAGCAAGGCCTTTTCAGACGCCCAAACAAAGCGGGTATTATCGCCCCCGCGCTCTCTCCCCGCTCCGCCGGGAGGGTCGCACCAGGCATTTTCTCCTGGCCTACACGAGGAGCGACGTAAAGGCGCTTACTGTTCCAGAACGGAAGCCCTCGCCAAACGGGACGCCAGAGGTGTCGGGTCTGGGTGCGTGCGGCTCGCGAACACTCAGTCACTGTCCTTTCAGGAACCACTTTGGGCTCAGAATTCCGTGGCATGCGGCCAGCCCTTTCGGATTCAGGGGGATGGGGGTGGGGGGGTCCACGCTGCCCCGCTGAACACGCCCTCCTGTTCCTTTTCATCATTTAATGTTTAAAAATACACTGTTTGCATTCATCGGGCTATTGTGCAATTGGCTGTATTATGCCCTGGAGGAACGCCAATGTCACGGGGTGGAGGAAAGAAGAATGACACCTTGTTTTGCCGCTCAGAGCTTGTGATTAAACACTCGACACTCACAAAAGGCCACCCGTGATATTCTATTACTCACCGCAGTCTGGCATTTACCTGCAAAGAGAAGCCCGGAGGGACTCCCGTGATTAGCACCACGAGAGATCTGTACTTTGTCTCCGTACAGTAATCCCCTCTGCCATGGCTCCAGACCGTATCATCAGAGCTGCGAGAGAGAGAGTGTGTGTGTGTGTGTGTGTGTGTGTGTGTGTGTGTGTGTGTGAGGGCAGTGGTTCTGACCGGCGCCGTGCCCGTTGTCCTGGTACACGCTACGGTGCTGCAGGCAGGTGGTGTTGTGCCCTCCGCACACCATGCAGGCGTCCTCCTGCTGCTCCGAGCCCAGGATCAGGTCGCAGCCCGGCTTCTGTGGCACACAGAGAATGCTGGGATTAGAGTCTCACCTACAAGGGGTGGCTGGAATACCAGCCCTCTGGATCAGTGTCTACAACCACAGCAGCTGGACTCCGCTGGACTTTTGATTCAGGTTTGATTCGCTGCGGGCAGAGAGACAGCAGAGCCACAGCAGCCACAGAAGTAGGTTCACCCAAACTGGAAGCAGGTGCAGTTACTCACAAAAACAAAACAAGGAATGAGTTTTGGAATTACAATGTGCCAGGCCAGACTGCATGCAATAATGAATTTAATATTTTGGGGCTGACTTTTTTATTTTTAATATTCTTTGGCATTTTTTTTCATTTATGGTTACAAATTCATAAAATTCATTGTACCCCCCATGATCCCCCTGTAATTCCCCTACACCCCCTCTCCACCTCCACCCCCACATGCCTGGTAGCTTGACTATCACTGCCATAAAGATTCACGTGAACTGAGGGCAGTTGCAGACACTCACAGAAAAGCCACCAGTTCAGGGCTTTTGTGTACCACAGAGGTGATGATCGGCACACAACAGCCAGCCCTTTTCTACAGTTGTGTCATCAACTCCACCCCTTTTCACCACGTCTCTCCTGTGTTCAACCAGGTGTCAAACCACCGCATTCCCGGCTGTGTCTCCTTTCGGAGGCTGTGGTGCTGAGGGCGCAGACAGAGGGGCCCCCCCGTCCCTTTCTCATGGTCACGTCCATCTCCACAGGGAGAGGCCTACACGAGAGCGTGTCCACACTTCACAGTGCTAGATGTAGCCGCCGCTAGCTTGCAGGTATTCTCACGACATACCAGAGAGGGAGAGATGAGGGGGGGTGACAGATAAGCTCAGCAGTAGCGGGAGAAACTAACAGAGAGGGGGAGGGGAAGGACAGGCCACGGGCCCAAGGCCAAATAAAAGCACATTACACAGCCCCCGGGGTACACTCAATATCTGCAATGTTTCAAAACATTTCAAAACATTGTGTCAGTGCTTCGTTAATGAATAAGGTGTTCACTTTAAGAGGTTAGCAACTTTCAGCAGCACTCTCGAGTTGTACCTGAGTATCAAAATAGCAAAGGTGTTTGGTCCAGTGTCTTAGCCACACTGACTGAAGGCTAATCAAGCACCGATTTTGGATAATGAAAATTCTTAAAAAGACGCTCTTAATGAAAATCAAACTGTGGCTACATAGTGGTCATATAGCTCCTACATTATTAGTGACTAGGTCTCAGTCACTGAACTCATATTATTTGGCACTGTCATCTCTTGAGGCAGCGCACTCAATACATGGGCACACACATGAAGTTTTGCAACTGGACATTCGATTATGCACATTATGTATCTGTTCTGTGTACTGAATGCACCTCAAGAATCAAAGCGAATAACAGAGGTGGAAGCGCCAGCGCCCCCTACAGCCCTGGGAGTGTCTGATGAAAGACACACCTCCCCCTCTTCAGTGCAGCAATAAAAAACCATCAACAGGGAGGTTTGCCAGCATTCCCTAGAGATCTCAGGAACGTATAATTAAACATTCCCCACCATCACTCTCTGCCACTGCGGTTGCACAACAGGATATAAAGAGACACAATACCAGGCAATGTATTAGACGGCCTGGGGGTCCTGAGGCTGTGATTTCTTGGTAGGGCGATTGTGCAGCGCTGGGTTACAGCACACCCACAGAGACGGGAGAGGTGGGTGTCGCCCTGCTCTGAGCACTGGGGGTCTGTGGTCCATCACCCGCACGCTCCCCCCCGAACATAAATGCCAGATGCGCTCACCATCTGGGTTTTCTCTGGAGCAGCTAGTCCGCGACCCTCGCCCGGCTCAAGAAACACCCATGACCTCACTGCTCATAAATCCCCCCTTGATGCGCACACAGGCCATCGCTTAGTCTTTAACGATGGGCCCATTCTGTGGCATGACGGAGGACCGCCGCACAAAGGCAGCCTTGACCTTTAGGAAAGAATTACGGCTTCCAATCACCTGCCCCTTCTGAAGAGGGAGGCAGAGAGAAGCCGCGTGGCCATTGGTCAGGGCGGACACAGAGTTCGGGGCTGACCAATTGCTCCCCGCACAGAAACAACAGGGGGGTGACGAGGATTCAAAAAGGCTCTGGCCTAGTTTCCGGGGGAAAAGTCGCAAGATGAAAAAGTTTCATTAACATCCAAAAGGCCAAGGTAGCCCTTGTGTGTGTGTGAGTTTGGCCTTTTACAGCCCAGAGTGAACTGTCCCGCTGAACCTCCCGTGAAAAACAGCCGTTCCAATCAATATCAGTAGCAACGGCAGCGCTGGGAAGAGGCCATGTTCTTGGATTGCTCTGCGTTTTCCCTTTCCCACATTCACCAAGATTTACAGTAATGCATACACACACACACACACACACACACACACACACACACACACACACACACACACACACACACACACACCTGCATGTTCTCACTCACCAGGCAGCGGCCGTTAACGCAGATGGCCCCTGTCTCCTTCTGGCAAGACGTGCCGTCCAGCACTCGCCCAAAGTTGTAGTAGAAATTGTGTCCCAGGGCGAGGCAGCTGAGCTCACAGGGATTAGGGCCTGAGCGAGAGGGTGCGAAGGGTGAAGATTTAGGGGAGGAAAAAGGGATTGACATTCATCTTAGGCACAACTGCAGACAACAGAACTCATGTGTAGCGGTCTAATACATGTTCTAGATTGCACCAGCTGTGTTACAACGGACATGCACAGACCTTTAATGGCACCCAGAGCCTTTCACAGAGACCATGACAGCTCTGGAATAGCCTTTGGTTGAATGTACAAAGATTTAATCAATCATTACCTTACTGTGTTTTTGGAAAGTAATCACTCTCTCTAGCACCACATGAACTGCACGCTGCTCAGAGCTGCTCACCTCCATGGAAGGTTGTCCACTTATATCGGTTACCGGCCACCAAGGGCCTGTCATTGAAAGCAGTGCATTGCATCTCACGAAAATCCATCGTCCCCACAGGACATTCCTGAGTGTGCAAAGACACAGACAGAGCCCTGGTTACGTTCTGTTTGATGTGGAGGAAACAAGAGCAACACAGAGACACACACACACACACACACACACACACACACACACACACACACACACACACACACACACACACACGCCTCACCCTGGTCTGGGCAGTATCAGCTGTCTTCCCGTCAAACAGTCCTGAGCACACCAATACACTCAGCACTGACTCACTGTCTGTGACCACAAATGTGTATCACACACGCCCATCACACCAATTTGTCACCAAGGGAAGGACTGAGCTTTATGAGAGAGGTGCACAGACCAGGAGATGCACCACGCCCTTTCACACCGAGTTTACAGTGTTTACAGTGCCATGGGTTTACTTTTACCCCTGTAAAAATTCAACTGATCCCAGTTCAGAGTTCAGAGTTGAGAGAAACATGCCACCCGCTTCTCTCTTTAAACATGTGCCTGAAGACGTTGATCTGGTTTAATGCCAGGGAGTATAACTTACATATTTGTGAAAAGGTACACTTCGTAATCAGGTCTGGGAGTAAACACGGGACACAGTTTGGAAATATTTACACTGGCATGAAATGCCAGACAGATTGGGTAGTGCTGAATGACATTGAGTACTGTGCTGATACTGTCTACACAGTGGGATAAGACAGAGTGAAGTCTTGCCTTGGTGTTACAGATCTTGAATAATATGTGATCTCTTAATCTGGTATTGCAGGTATTGAAAAATCTCTGATCTTTGACTCCTGAGTCAAAAATTTTAAATATACCATGTTCTTACCTTAGTATTACAGATCTTATACTGTCTGGGATCTCCTGCACATGGTCCCCCAACCGGGTTCCTGGAATGGAGGCAATAGCAAAAATTCTTTCTTACAGAGCTTTCTTTTATAAAGGAGGGAGAAAAGCCAAAATATTGATCAAAAGGGATTAAAGCAAAGTTTGCTTTTTTGGATGTAACATTAAGTCCCTAGTACTTCTGCTCACAGAATGGAATGTTCTACTCATCAAAAAAAAATTTCTGAAAAGTTGGCCTTTCTTAGGGCATAGAACAAGCCCTGTTAATTGGCCTATTAAAGCTTATCTTGCCCTGTTAAAGGTCCCTCAATGCCAGGTAGCTAAGACATTCTCCAGGGCTGGCCCCAGAGGCAGCTGACATATTGAAGTGCTTCCCAGATAATACACAAACAGGCATGCAGGTTCCACAGTCTAGAAATTTTGAACTGTTAACAAAACCCACAAGCAAATACATATTATCAATCAATCCATTGTTGGGGGGGCTTGAAAATAAGGTAACATTGTATTCATGTCCCAGGATACCACTGAATGAATGTTTCCAATGATTCCAATGTTTCCATGCTGTGCATTTCTACAGGGAGGAGGGAAGGAGTCTACATTCTTGGCCTTGTGCTTAGACGTCCCTTACCTGGTGATGCAGGTGCGGGTTCGAACGGAGGCCCCGCCCCCACAGGTGCGGGAGCAGACTGACCAGCCGCTCCAGGACGCCCACTCGTTTCTGAAGTGCAGCTGGCGGCGAGCACGGGCCGCACGCCCCTGCGGTCCCCAGGGGGACACCCAAGACGGCTGGACCAGTGGAGGAACGGGGGTAGAACACAGTCACATTACATTGCAGTCATTATGCAGACACTCGTATCCAGAGTACATGCTATCCATTTATACAGCTGGATATTTACTGAGGCAATTGTGGGTTAAGTACCTCGGCCCAGTGGGAAATCGAACCAGCAACCTTTTGGTTACAAGCCCTGCTCCTTACCACTGTGCTACACTGCAATCACAAACGGGGGAGGGCATTAAATACTCTCAAAAAGACTTTTTTATACTGGGTAAAGCCATGTCTGGCACATACAGATAAAGAGTGCAATGGACGCAAAACCTCTTCCCACAGTTCTTGTGGAATCTCCTATGTCCTCCTCCCATTGAGTTTCTATAAAAATCAGTGGAGTCCGATGCAAAGAAAAAAGATCAAATTCAAACAGGTGATACTAGAGCACTGATGAAAAATGGGGAGAATTATGAAGGAATGGAGCTGGCAGCTTCTGCTCTGTCAAACCTGCAGTCCAGCTTTAACGCAGCTGTTCGCCGTCGGTGGGGAGTTCCCCGGGGGCCCAGATCGAAGAATCGTTCCATCAAGGTGACCGCGGGATTAACAGGTTGATCACGCCCGCAGCGCTCGCCGGCGCCCCTTTCTGGACGGCGGACTCCCCGCTGGTGTGCATTAGTCATGCCGCTGTCGGCATTTGAGAGCGGAGGGGTTCTAATCGCGTCCCGCGGATAGCATTACGGTCCCATTCTTAGATCAGCCCTCGGCATTGTTCTGGGAATGCTGGCCATAGCGGAGCGATGGGGACCACTTTCGCTAGATCTAAATCCCCCGTCCAGAGCCAGACCTGAAACCGCGGAGGCGAAACACACTGGGAACGCGCGCCTCGCTTTAAGGAGGCGATTAAAAGCACCGCCGAGGTAGGCGCATTGTCCCGACAGTCCAA
Organism: Megalops atlanticus; assembly: GCA_019176425.1. Taxonomy (NCBI): domain Eukaryota; kingdom Metazoa; phylum Chordata; class Actinopteri; order Elopiformes; family Megalopidae; genus Megalops; species Megalops atlanticus. The sequence goes on from CM032885.1 coordinate 15,346,248, forward strand.
ATAAAGCCCCGGCAGCTGCCTCGTCACATAAATCTAATTCGAGTGCAAACACTGCGCCCGATGCCCGTGACTGTAAACACAGCAAAACAATATGAAATGATTTGTGGCAACAAACAGCACTTTTCAAAGGCATTCCAAAGTTTTCCCCTAAAGCTGGATTTGGCTGGCAGTGCTCCCGTTCACCTTTCATGCAGGAGGCCTCCAATCCTGGAGAAATGCTGGAGCTTAACCCTTTAAGGGCCACGGTCTAGTGTGGATAAAAGCACGTCACAGTTAAACAGACAAGTTTTGGAGTGTTGTTAGCTGCTGCCTTAGCAAGACACTTTCAACTGTTGAGTTAAATGTGCGCAATAAGTGATTGGACATGCTTATTTGTATAAATCTTTAAAGGAATAAAAGCTTTTTGACGCTCTTTGGTTCCCTGTACAGTGAAGAGAGCGCTGCTCACTGATTGTGCGGGTGACTGACAGGGCTTCCACCAAGCTGCGAGGGGTTAATGACACATAACTGCACCATGCCGCCCCGGCAGCGTTTCCAGAATCCAGGCCATCATTTCCCCTACCGCTGACCTGGAATCGCCCTCATTACCGCCAAGGAGACCCAAATTAGTGTTGATGACAGTTGGAGAGGGGGGCCGACTTGGCGTGCTGGATTAACGAAATGACCTTTCACCTTTGAAACGCCGGGTCCCCCCCCCCTCCTTCACCTCCCCCACCTCAGGCGGTTCTCAAGATTACTCTTTGAAAAAAAAAAAAAAAAAAAAACCTACTCTTTGAAAACATGACCGAAGAAGGAGAGAAAGAATCAGGGGACCAGGATGACAGAGCAGAAGCCTCTGCACTGATAATATCAAGAGGGGTTTGACCCACTAGCAGAATCTGACATCACCGAGAAGGAGAAGCAGAACTATCAAAGAAATGTGTCTTGGCTTCGACTTGGAGGAAAAAAGAAAGAGAGAAAGAGGGAGAGGGTGAGAGGGAGAGTGCATGAGAGAAATCTGTGAAGTGACACTGACGGCGGCTGATAGACAAGGCGAGGCTTAGGCCGCTGAGCCCCGAGGCATCTGAGGAACGGCCGCGGGACTGGCCAACAGATGCCGAGAACACGGTGGCAAATCAAAATTTCTTCCGCTGCCGCTTTTAGCGCCGTCTTTTGAACGTGCGCCTTAAGCCGTGCAGGGGAACTTGAGAGGGAGTGCCTTGGTGACTTTGACATCTCCGGCCAACTATTTGTGCAGAACGGAATTCAAGGAGAAAGTCGCGCTAATAAAAACATTGCCTCTTTGTCTGTGGGGAGCTCGGCCCCCTCTCTCCCGCTCAGCCTCTCCCTGGACATGGCTATCTTTGGGGAAGGCGGAAAAATCCACCCCCACTGCCCCGCCAAAAACAAAGTCCACACCAGCCCCCTTCTTCAGGCTCAACTTGACAACACCACAAACCGTGATGAAAGATGGCCACACAAGAGGGGAGAGAAGAGACAACAGAGCAACTAGAGCAGAGAGACAGAGAGGAAACCTGCCCACCACACAACACCGTCACATAACTAAGCAGGCCACACAAAGAGTCCCACCACCTCGCTTTCAAAATGTATGCTCACTGCTGTCACCGAATGAGACAGATGTAGTCATGCCCTATTCAATCAATTCCTTCTTCCTTTTTCCTTCAGTAGAGGAAACTGAGAGCTCTAGCTGTCTATGCTCTCAATGGTCATGCTAATTTGTACTTAGTCATGTGTAAAAATCAGTGTGGTTTGGTGGGAAGGAACAGGGTTCGTAACTCCTGGTTTGATTTCCCAGTGCGGCACTGCTGTTGTACCCTTGGGCAAGGAGTACTTAACTCAAATTGCCTCAGTAAACACTCAGCTTTATAAATAGATGCCATGTGAAGATTGTAAGCTAGTCGCTGGATAGGAGAGTCTGCTAAAGACCTATAATGTAAAAATGTAATAGATACATGACAAAGAAGCAGTAAAATTTGAAAAGTGAGTGGTTCCAGGTGCTGGCTGCCATAACGGGTAGCAGGCTGGTTGGATTGGCAAGTCAGCACGGGTGAGGTGCACAGGTCGAGGACACGGGCAGCGCTATCTTACGTGTTGGGACGACAGGCAGGCCGGGGACACCAGCAGAGTAAGGAAGATCAGAGCTACGAGCTGGGACAGCCTCCTAGAAGCAGAGAGAGAGAAAATAAACAGGGTCAGTCAATTATACCCACACCCCTCTGAGACTTAATCAGGGCGACAGAGTGGGGCGGTCCCTTAAATCCCATTTAGCCAAAGAGTCCTGCCCCCACAGGTCACAGGGAAGTCATTAATAACAACAAATAATCCAGCCAGACCCATCATGGCAGCGGGGCCCCTGCTGGGGGGAGCCAAGGTCAGGAATTCTGCCCCCCCCACCCCCACACCCCCACCCCGCACACTGTGGACCATTAACGCCCACACCCAAGGAAAGGACCGATGGGGTTCGCTGCGCTCCCATCGCCCTGATCCAACCAGAACGGCCATCGCAATTGCCCCACGAAGGTCCTCTGATCTCTCAAACCCAAACCAACCCTGGTGCTCCACAGCTGTTTTCCACCAGCAGAAGAAGCAGAATGTTCTTCTTTTTCCCCTCAAAACATCTTTTCTGATTTGGCTGGCCTCAACCAAGTAGCAAGTAAGCAACTCTAACACTCAGGAGGAAAAATCTGGCAAAATTTGTGCATTCTTCAAATGTGATCAATGACCTGCATTTGGACAATAAACATGACTGTAAAGTAATATGTTAATACTCTATGCATTTACTCTACACTCGATATTTAATTTGTAAGTATACTATAGGAACAGAAATTATAAAATGAACCAACTCTGGTAATAGATTTTCACAAGCGTCTGCAGTGGCCCAGAATGCAGACTTGTTGCTGAAAGTCCTTTAGCTGGTCCTGACAACATCCCGCAAAGTGAGAGGGACATGGGGTGGAAAAATGGCACATGGTGCCGAATCTAGTATTCATCAAACACTGGACTGCTGTACAGGGGAGCTCAAAAACTTTCGCAATCCAGGCGAAACAATGGAGACTGAGCAAGACACTGAGTCACCAGGACACATCCTGCAGCTTCTCAAAAACACCTCAGTTCTGGGAAAAAAGCGTCTTTCTTCGCTTACCAGCGTGGCTTCATGCGTACCTATGCGTCACCGTGCCAGACGCAGCAGATGCATACGAGTCCCGTCTCTCCCCCACGCCGGGCCTCTGATGACTGATGGGGGTTAACTTGCCCTCTGTGATATCACAAACTGTGGGGGGAGTTAGTGTGTCATTTTCACATTCCTCCAGGCGCGGCCTCCCTATTCTCACTTATCTTCCGTGGGTCTGCGCAGATCTGAGCCACAACGCTTATTTTGGCTAAGGCCCAGGTCAGTAGCCGCCCTGTCCAATTAAACGATACACATCTTCCGCCCCCTGCTCCCCAGTGAGCCGCTCTCCTCGCCTGGGACCGGAGGGGGGGGGCAGGGTGGACTTGGCCTTGAGCAGCCGGCGTGCCCTGCCCTGCCCGGCATAGCGTGCCCCTCTAATCAGGGGAGACTGGGCACGGCTTGCCCCCTAATGGCGAGGCCGTTTCGTTTGTGCCATTTGTTACCAGGAGCCCTCATTAAATCTGCAGCATCTCAAGATTGCGCTCATTAAGGAAATTGTAGCACATTAGCGCGCCGCTCCACCAGGCTGGTGCATTTGGGGGGTAAGTGGAAGAGAAACAGTCAGTTTAGTCAGTAGTGGACATGCTTTCCTTCTCGCCGTGGTCACCACGCGTCGGGAACATGCATGTGTGTGCGCACACATACGCTTCAAAAATATTTCATCCTATACCGCAACTTTCATTCTGAGATACAAAGATCATCACCGCCATAAAGTTATGTCTATCAACATGCATGCTTATTGGGAAGGGAGTAGTAACTGGATCAGAACATCATGTACTGCCTTTTGAGAAGGTTCTTTTTTAAATCAGTGCACCTGTCATAACAATATCTTTTACTCCGTACCTGTAAGCAAAGCTGTTTTTCCAAAACATTTACAGAAACCATTCAAGTTGAGAAAAACACATTTAGATGGATGCCTCAATCATAACTGCATCCTCAATCTTCTGAAGAAAGCCAATAAAAAAAGTTGGCAACCCTGGGGCTCAACTAAAGAGACTGTCATCCAAAATCTGCCTGCCTCAATCTGCAAGTCTTACATGAGGCATGATGCTCCTGGCTGTCGCTGCAATAGAAAAGCACCGCACAATGGGTCACCCCACCTGCTTCTCACAGGGACACATCCTGAGCAAGGCTTGCCTTTTGACGACCTATGGTCACCACTTCCCATAGGCCCCCTCCTAACTTCGGTGACACTTTTCTTAAGTGATTGCTAGATGCGGGTTGCCCTGGCCCCACGCGCATACTCAAAGTACAAATGATATCATGTAAACTGTCAGTGTGTTAGATTTGTGAGGTGAACTAGGATGGTGCACAGCTGTAGAGTACATGCTGCAGGTGAGAATGTGACCTCTGACCCAGGAAGCGGTTTTCAATGTGTCAGTAGTAAAAGGCTCGGCTACGATGGGACCCTGGTCCCTGGGGACCTGCTATAAAATGAAACACTTCTCAAACATATTACAGAACCTGGACAAAGCATAAGTTGATGTTCATACATATACATTTGGGTCATAATGCATCTGGCAGTAATGGCCATAATTTTGATATTTTTCATGAGGTGGATGTAACTGATATCTCCTTCTTTGCAATATAACCTTGCATTTTTCCCCTGCTGTACTAAGAACTAAATCTGATAAAACAATTGGCTGTCTTTTAAATCACCTACAAACACAGCTGTAAGTCAACTGATAGCATAGAACCATTGTTCCCCAAAGAACTCCTCCCATATAGACACAAAATCAGGAAACAGATTATGCAAGCGTGCAGACCGGATATTTAACATATGAATGCAGCTCATGGTCAAAGCCTTCAAAACTGGTTTAGGGTCCAATTCAATACTCCCACATGGCTAAGAGTGATCAGTGAGCAGCTCACTTCTGCCTCAGGGTCACCATTCTTTCCTCTGTATGCATTTGATCGTCACAACAAAGCCCATGGTAGGTCTACTGACCAGAAAATTGATGACCAAGATGGATTCTTTTGACACATTGGAGGGTGGAAATGTGCAGACAAACAATGATAGCCTTGTAAGGCAAGTCATATACGGCAAATGCCATAGTCATATGCAAGTCATTTACAGAAAGTCTTTAACTGGTAAACAACACCGGAAATTGATTGAAAACTTCTGCAAAGGCAGAGAATACACATAGTGCATCCCATCACTGCAGTCCATGTTCAAGGTTCAGACAACTAACTATGGCCCTAATTCAATCTACCCACAATATATGTAGACCATATATTTGAGTAATGCATTTAGACAGGTGTTGTTTATGTTGATACCTTCACAGCCATCAGTGGCATCACCAAAAAAACAGGAATGTCAAAAATGGGAAAGAATCAAAAGAGTGAGCTCAACTTAAATTTGACACTCAAGGACATTGGGCTAATGTGTTAAACAAACATAAAAGACATATCTTCCCACAGGGACACAAGTATACTTACCTGAGTATATCCTGAGCCTAATTTGCAGAGATGAAAAATATGTTAATGATTATTATCATGACTTTTCTTTCCATTTGTATTTTTAAGTACATTCTCTTGCAGTGTTCATACAGTTTGATTACAAAATCTCAAATTCTAAGCGACCTTCTGTGTAAGATTTAATACCCCATCAATCAGAGGGTTGTTCCTAACTACTCCCAGGCCGTGGAGTAGGAGCGCAATGGCTAAGAATGCACCATGCTCAAAAGATTGAATTGCAATGCAATCCTAATTAAAGGATTGATTACACTTCATGCATTAACTTGCACGGGGCCATAGGACTAAATTCCGGCCCAGGTCTGATTGTGATTACACTTCGTAGCAGTGGGTTAAATTATACCTTCATTACGATGTTAAAGGTTCAGCTTTCTATTGCAACATCAGATCTGTTCATTGGGAAATGGTTCGCTTTTAAGAACGCATTCCTTTTGCGACTGATTTAAAAAAGACCCTGAAATCCCTTGATATTTTAAACCAGTCTAAATGAAATCAGAAGATCATACTAATTAGAGGTCATGCGAGGATCTTTTCATCTTGAGCTGAATAAAATATAACATTGGCGTAACACACAGATGTGTACTTGTGTTTCTGTTTCTTGTTTACCTCTTCAGTCGGCACACTTATCTAATTTTTCTGCCCCAGGCAACTTCGTACTTAAATTGCCAAGTGATGTTCTCATAGTAAACAATCCAGACTGCGAGAGATAAATAAAAAGGCTTTCAGTGGAAGAAATAAAACATGACTAATTTATTGATGCACTCTCCTATGGGCAGAGGAAACCAGCTGTATATCTCACATGCGGGTAAATCTAGGTAACTAATCATAAATACGAGCAGGGCTTAAACAGTGAAAGGAATCTGAATCTATTCTGAAGCTAGCAAGGTAGACGCATGCAAATAATTCACAGCTTGTCTTCATCCGTGCTTTCCAAAAGTAGAACGAACAACTGCCCTGTGTTGCCTCGAAAAAGCGCTTTTTGGATTGAAGCACACCTTCACGAGATAATGAAAAGGGATCTGTACAGTCACTGGCCAGATATACTTAAGGAATTAATACCTCCCAATTATACCTATCCAGTTGACAAGTAGGAATTTGCAACCTGGTTTGCGTACTCTTCACCAATATTAAATACATGTTTTAATTTACAACTCTTCCATGTGTATGGTGACCGCAACTAATTATTCATAAAGTAAGCAAACACGACATTTCCAAAAAGTTACACTTCAAAGCAAATTTCACAGTAAATGCTGCTTCGGTTGTTTTACCTGGTAAATGATCGTGACATGCTCTCTGTCAAAGTGGATAAACTCATTTGCATTTGATAGACGCTGCTTCGCTTTCACATATGCTTCATCACAAAAACATTGTCTTCATGACAATCAGCTTCCATATGCATCGATATGATCCGAAAGGAGCACGTCCAAGAATCCAAATCCAAGCGCATCCATATTTAGCAAAAGTTTCAGATAATCCATTTCAGCCAGTGGTGAGGGAAGATCTGATCTCTCGGTCATTTAAAAGGAAATTCAGAATTAAAGGCGACCTTCCCACTGGGGATAGAAAATCTCATTAAATATCTAAAACAGAATTCCACCCGTCCAATGTTCTTGGCCCCGTCCGTTTCAGTAACTGGAACTTAACAGGCAAGCCTTCCGGAGCATTAAAAATAATTACTATTTAATCATTTTTTTCATCAAACACAGCTTTGATCTCTCACTCCACTCGCGACATCAGTTGGATGACACTAGGACAGACTGATATCCCGTTTAACTCCCCTTTCTTCGCAAAATAGTTGTAGGTGCAATGTCAGAGGACGTGTGGAAAACCAGCGAAGTTATGTGGCTCTCCACTAAACTATGCTTGCATTGCTGTTCTTGCATCTGATTGTAAAGAATCCCCTCTTCAGGTTGCCTCTCGTTCCTCCAGATTGGTATCCCTGTCGAAGTTCTGCGTGCACGTGCACCGAATTCAGGTGGGCGACCCTTTTCACATTAAATATCCGATGGAATTTACATTAACGCAAAACCCATGCAAAGGACCATGTACATTTTGATCTACGCTTTAATTCAATACCTTCTCTGTTCACGATCCGATTGGAGTAGGTAGCTAATTTTATTGCAGTGGCCGCTTGGAGTCACAGCTAACTCCCCGAGTCCATCTGAGCTTCCAAAGTTGTGCACTTCACATATACTGATGTTGACATGGGTGGGGGAAAGACGTGAGGTGTAATAAAGATGTTTCCATTTTCACCAGCAGATCGCAATTCCTGGTATCAGAGAACGACCACTTCTCGTCTTAAAGTAGCTAACAATGCACGGTTCCAAAGATCATTTCTGACAACGAAGAAAGGCTTCCAGATAATAAATCTAATTTACTTCACCTGCGCTTCCAGTGTCAAACCGATCAAGTTCCAGCACAGGAAACCCCTTTAGTTCGCCGTTTCCACCAGCGCGGAGTTCCATCGCTTAGGTCCGTCAGCGCAGGTATGCTGCGCTTCCCCTCATTCTCCAACAGCTATGATTTAATACATTCACAGCTGAGCACACGTTATTTATCACACGCTTACGGTCCGGGGTTTCCGGGTAGAAATTCAGCAAATAAATTCAAAATATCTCTATGTCTCTATGTTGAACTGAAGTCAAGTGAAATTTGCAAGGTGTAATTGCTTCGTTAGGCGTCCGTTGCATTTCTAGTAGTATCACCCGAGAATTGTCTTAGTATTGTTTAAAGCCTCTCACATTACTGACAAATTGAATTAAATGACGGGATTAGTTTTTTTTTCTAGTCTTGCGAGAAGTGTACACCTGAGATCCGCCCAAATGCCACAATCTTCCAATGAAAAGATAGAAAACCGTCCCTCTACAATGATTTTCACCAATCGATGAAGGTATTGTACTTTGGCTGTCCCCAGCCCGTTAACATTGCCAAAATCGAATTGTGTTGAGTCTTGGATTGCGTGTTTTAAATAATTAAAGAATGGAAGGTGAAAGTAGCATATCACTCAGACAAACTGTCCTTGAAAGCAAGAATGTCCTTCGTGATCGGGACAAATTGGAGGCAGTCTTTTCACTAAACAGACTGGGCGCTGCATCCAAGAGAGGACTATTGGCAAGGTACACTGTACCGCAATCACAAGGCTTACAATTTATGAAGCAAACAAGACTAACAAAAGAGACTAAGTTGATTTATGCGCGGAATTTTGTTTAAAGTTAATAAATAAAACATCAAAGCGTGCGTATGTTTGTGTCGACCTATTAAGAATAACAATAATAAAGAAAAACAGAAATGACATGCCAATGACATTATTTATGTGTTGTTTGGTGTCGTCATGTCTTTTGCACGTTCACATATTGTTCAATATTTGCTTCCAGATTCCAGAAATTTGTATCAAAAAAGCAGTAATGTCTTCTACATAACAATGGTCGAACATTCTCAGAACATTGTTTAATGTTCTGTTTTTGGTTGTAACTTAACGTTGTAACTTAACATTGCAAATATTTACCCACGTATTTTTAAATCAGACACAAGTTTCTATATTAGACGCAATATTTCCAATGGAAATTTCCAGTGACAAAACAGGAAAATAGTTTGTGGTAGTTTTAGCAATTTGAGTTTTGCTAATTTCGGTGATGGAAAAACAATGAGGACAGCCCCTTCAGCAATGATGGTTTTTATTAAGCCATTCTTGCTTTTGCACCTCTTTGGGAATTTTGCTCTTTTCAGCAGCTCTGTTTGTACTATCTGACAGTACCTCAGGGAACCTCACTAATCATCACCTGCAAGTCAGGACACCTATCTCTCATTCATTTCATGTCTGTTCCTCTGCTTCACAAAGAAATCTGCAATCCTCCCATATTCCGTTTATATTTGTACCCTAAAGGCATCTGCTATTTTAACCATACATGTTGCAGTTTAGCCCAGGAAAAAAAAATCCCATCACTTCGAGCATGTTGCACAGAATTCAATGTGCAAAAGACAACAATCATAAGTAACTGTGTCCAATTACCAGGATTGACTGGCTCCCACTCTGTTTATTCTTGTCTACACAGGCAATAAGAAGGAGCCAATCTGGAGACAAGATGACAATTCACAGAATCTAAAAGACATACACTGACCTTTCCTGAAGGGTTCAATTATCTGCTTTCAATTTAAGAGCAAATTGCAGAGCCTATATATAACTCCATATCTCTCATATATATCTCCTTGCCCTGACCAAGTAACTACCAATGAATTAAAAACATATACTTTTCCTCCAATGCTGAAAAATGGGGTAGATGGACAACTCTGTTTTGGGTTAATTGGGAGCAGGCCCTTCAGCCCATCTAGGCTTGTAGTTTTCCCTCTGGTCTAGAGTGCGCCTCACACTCTGTCAAGCCAGGTCTTTAACAGTCCAAGGGCTTTTGCTTCTACTGCAAGTCCTGCTAAGATGTCCTATAAGCTAACTAATGGGCCCTGTGCAGCCTCTGAATGATGTATGCCTCTGACCGACCCACTAACCTTAGAATACAACCCCCGTGCTGATAAAGGGTTCAGTGTAGGGCAGTCAACTGTATGACGGAGTGAAAGCACTCTTCAGAGTGTCAGAGGTTGGCCTTTTGGATTATTAGATGGATGTTGCTTTTTAGCTTTTTTGGAATTTAGGCCAAACAGAATCTATGTTTTCTTTCAAACCTAAGGACATTACTGTAATCTTGATTACAGTAGATCAAGCCTTCTTACCGCAGTGGTTTCCATTTCACTAGCAGGCGAGGTGAGTGCCAAGGTATTAGCACAGCAATTGGATAGTTATTAGGATTAGCATTTTGGAAAAAGTAAGAGGGGGAGAGAGAGAGAGAGAGAGTTTGAGGAACAGAGCTGGAAGACTGTGACTGGTTTAGTGACTGGCTACAGTACAATGTAAATATGCAGGAATACAGTTTCTTAGATTAAATAAATATTGTATCTGGAAACAATGGAGTTTATCTGCGGTGCCAAGTTCAAGTCCACAGCCACAGCAACAGAGCCTGATCATGGTTATCAGCTGTTCTACCTGAATGCCTTGACCTTGTGAACTCTTTTGATAATATTCCAGACCAATGAAAATTTTCTATCTTAGGCAACATACAGTAACAGTTAGAATTTGAACTTTTATTTGGATGCTCCTGAAATGTTCTTATGACAACCCACTACCCCCACCCAAGCTTTTACTAGACACACACACACACGGCATATTCTTCTTTTCATATTTTTACCCTTCATACAATCATTTTTGGAAACACCAACTACACACTAGGATTATCTCACCTTGACTACTTCTGTAGACATGCAGGAGCACTGAAGTGAGACAAACACTGTGATACATTTGCATCCAAGTCAATGGTGGTTTTTTGCACTACAAGTCCCACGGTGCACCACAGTGAAGTGGGTGCCAGTTAGACAGACACTACTCCACTGATGCCATCGGAGCAACTCCCAGGCGCCTGGCAAATTGGAAAGTGGAAACCCTGGCCAATCTACCCATCTGTATACCAAACATTTAGCTTGCCACATTCAACAAAGTAATTAATGTTTCATCATAACAGACCACATGTAAAAGCCTGACTTAGTGCATCCTGAAGTCAGCAGAATTGTTTTTAATTTGTATAACTACCAGGCTTGAACAGGTAGCGTCCCTTCTCCTGTGTGCGTGCATGTTAACAGGTGTGTGACTGTTTTTGTTGGCAGGGACAGCCAGGACACTGTAAAAGGTGTCCAGGAATGCTTAGGGTGTGGCGCAGCTGGCTCACCTGAGGAGAGAAGTTTAAAGTTCAAAGTTCATGGTTGAACATGTAAAGTATTTGAAAATCTTCCTTGTAAGGGCTATTGACTTTGTGTGTGATTGGTACATCCAACTAAATACTTTCCCTTGGGTTGAATTATAACTCTAAGGTAATTGCTGGTCGTTTTTATCAGAGAATGGTGCTAAGGGCCCTTTAACGGACTCACTCACACAGCTAAACGCATACGAACCACCCAGGCAACGGCGCCAAGTGAATGATCCCCATCAAGCCGGGGACATGTCAGGTAGGTATGCTAATGAGCAAGGCGGCAGCGAATCCCAGCTAAGAGCGCAGAGCCAATGTGTCTGCTGCACTAATCCAGCAAAACCTGACAGCTGCCTTCACTCTGAAATATGGCAGAGTTGCTGTGTGTGTGTGTGTGTGTGTGTGTGTGTGTGTGTGTGCATAAGTATGCTTTCCACAGGAGGCATGTCTCTGTGGGAGTGTGTTAAGGTATGGTTAAGGAATGATAAGGTACCCAGTTTTTTTATAGGAGGGAAAAGTTTTTTTTTTTTCCATTTCCAAGGTGCCTCTTAGCAAGTTAAGCAAAGACACCTTTAGATTGGAGCTCATTTTTGACAGCAAAGAAAGATTTTTAATCTGACAGTTGAACAAGTTCAACAAACTTGGCAGCGATGCTGTCTGCCCATTATGAGCAAGCCTGAAACTTCATCATTTTCATTGGCACTGTGTTACTGTCAGGGACTTGGGGTAAGAGTGAGTGAAGTATGGATCTGTCCTGTGTTGCATGCCCAGTTCTGACTACATAAGTCACATTCCAGCACTTACAACACAAACTATAAAATAAAAGATATAAGCCACTGGCCCATCAGGTCCGATAGGTATCTGCCAGACTATCCCTCTAAAAGTTTCTCTCATACATTACAATGTCTAGACATTTCAAAAGATTTATTTTATGAATAGTATCTCACATAACATGGTACTAATCCCTACACACTGGTGATTCTCTATTCATCATTTGTAACATGGTACTTATTCCTGTCTTCACACGGGTGATTCTATTTTCATCATTTGTCCATTTTCAGAGACAAAGCCCTAGGTGATGTGGAGCCCAACCCACCACGCCCATCTGTTTCCCTGCTCAGGATCCTGTTACCGGGAGTGGCCCCCGGGGGGAGGACAGACTGCTCCCTTCCGCCCACCCTCTTCCTTCACCCTGTCACCAGATATGATGAACGGCCCCACTGTAATTCATTCATATCACGGCAAGCGCTGGCCGACAGCGGTGTCAGCCGGTGGGTGTTGCATGTGCGCACACCTCTCGGGGCCACGTGTGCTTGAACGGCAGCGTCCTGTTTAAAAAAGAAAATGGAAGAAGAGGAAGAAAAAACAACTTTGATTTATGGCCGGCGAGATGGTGTGAGAGAGCGATGCCGCACTAAAGGCCAGCAGCGCCGAGGAGTCTGTAAGGGAGCAGAGGCCGGCATCAGAGACATTTGTACACATCCAGTGAGGGCGACAGATGTGCAGTTGCTCGTTATTTATAAATGAAGTATAAATATTCCTCCAGCGGTACACAGCGCGGGGCCCCGCCGCACAGCATGCTGTAATGTAAACGGTGAGATGGACAGTGTGTTTAACGCGCCACCGGACTGCGGCTGCCCTCAGCACGTGGCTTGCGGCAGACCTACGTGACTGAGCGGTTAGTTCAGAGCCAGTGTTGTTTCCCTGTAACGTCAAAAGTCTTTTGTCCCCTTGCAGTAACTCTGGTTAAGCTGATGCCCTCTCACCTCATGTGCTCTGGGGGACGGGTGGTGTATCTGGACAGAGAACACCTGGCCGCTGCTGTTCTGTGCGGCGCGGAACTGCGGTTCTCTCGCAAATGCTTCTCTTCCACACGTCAAATAAACAGGCCATTTGGTCGCCCCCACCTATTGCCCACACCCTGCCGACACCCGCTCTGTGCAGTTTTGAGTGGAAATTTATTGCATTATTTATTATTTATTGTGACGTTGTAACAAGCAAAACAAGCGGTGAGGTTCTCCTTGGGTGATGAGGCACAGATGCTCTGAAGGAGCTGTTTACACTTGGCACTACAGGATGCAAGGTAACCCGAAGTACCTGGCAGAACCGCCCCCACCACCCCAATCCCGAGCCCCCCTCTCCCGGATGTCGCTCTGAAAACACAGCTGCTGGGAAAATCAACACAGCAGCGTGCCCCCGATAAACACCAGCCTCGGAGGACATGCGAGAGTGTGTGTGTGCGTGTGAGCGTGCATACATGCGTGTCCTATTCATTTGAAAGGTGGCGCAACAGCAGCATTCCTTCCTTTCTTTCGACAGTGAGGCGGAGGAGTGCGAGCATGCTGTTGTGATTACCGCTTGGGAAACCTGTAATGACCGCCGTGAAACCCGTCCCATCTTTTTCTTTCTTTTTTTTTTTTTTGGAAGCGCTGCCCCGTTAGAGTCCAGCTGCAAAACATCTGGCGTGACGGAGGCGGGATGCGCCCGGTCGGCCCTCGATGACAAAATGGCCTGACGCTGCACAGAAGTGTGAGGGGGAGAGAGAGAAAGAGAGAGAAAACATTCCCCCCCCTTGGAGATAAGGCTTGTGAAATCCAGTAGCCCTGCTGGACTAGGGAGCTGGATAATGTGCAGCCCTGCTGTGCCTGCCAGACCCCATACAGGCTACAGTGCAGAGACAAGCCACGGCCATCAGATTCAGTTTGGGCCGATTGACGTGACCAGAGAAAACACTGCCCCGAGTCAAAGACAGTAAATTGATTTCCTTTATGAACAGCGAGGAAGACTGTGAACAAAATGGAGCCCTCGCCCTATACGTTCAACGTGAGGAGAGACACATTGCGGCACTGACAGTCCTGAGGGTCCAAGAATAAAACTTGTTTGGACATGTTTACTAGCGATCACAGAGGGGTGGCAGGCCTGGGAGCTATTCCTGTCCCTCCCAGGTCAGGAAGGGAGTGATGGCCAGCCAGCACATTGTAACCCAAGTCCCCGTGTGCAGCGGGGTGGGGTGGGGGGGGCACAAACACAGATACGGCATGGAATCTTGCGCGTTTGTTTTGTCGGCGCCGCGCTTCGAATTTTTCCACGAAGTTGAGCCAGGGCGCTCGCGTAAGGGGGCGTGGGGGGGAGGCTGGGGAGCTAATTTGGGAGATGACAGGCAGAGATCAGGCGCTGTTTGATGGGATTGGAGCCGGGACCTGAGAGACAAATCCGCGTGAAAGAAACAGAGAGAGAGAGAGAGAGAGAGAGAGAGAGAGAGAGGGAGAGAGACAGAGAGAGGGGGCTTTCATCCTCCCTCATCCCATTGCTGCCTCCGGACTCTCTGTTCTGGAAATGCTTTATTCTGTTTATTTCAGCCATTCCGGGACTTCGTTTCTCTTTGGATTCCAGTAATTATGAAATTAAGGTAATGATGAAATCTGATTAGGCCAAATAATATGTAGAACGGTTCCTTTATTTATTCTGAACTAAAATAACACTGAATGATAGATGGATGCAACCCATTGATGGAGGGCAGGGTGAATTATGTGGTGTTCAGCACAGCATCCACGGAGGGACAGGCATGAGGGGCCAGGCTGCCAGTGAACAGACTGCCAAAGAGCATTGCACAGCCCCCAGGCCCAAACCACATACCTGCCTGATAGAATCCTGCTTAGGCCGGTCAGAGCCAGAGAAAGCCGAACTTGGAGGGTTTGTGTTCTGAACATTCACCATTGTGTACACCTGAAACCGCACTCCAAAGACCAAGTTCTCCGACTGTCCTCTGATTCAAACATCAAAACCAAAATGAAGAAGGAGAAGAGAGAACTAAATGGGAGGGCAGCTTGAAGCTGTTCACACTTGACTCTGCACATATAGGTGGTGACGAGTTTCACGACAGCAGTGAACCTTTGCTGTAAATGGATGTTTAAATGGAGACATCAAACTAATTACAACACCTACATGTGTAGCTCAAAGGCAGGCAGGCCTGTTCTGGGTAATCTCATCATTACGCAGTCCTTATCCTCTCTTTCATCGGCTATATGGGCCCCGACAGAACATGAAATGGGAAAACAAGGACATGCAGTTTCAAATAAATGAAAAAAACAGTTCAAAGAAGGTTCAGGGAAATTCTGTTCTTTTGAAAAGTGATGGCACTGATGGCTAAACCCTCTGAAGATGCTGACAGAGGGGCTGGCTTGAGAACTGGCTGGAGCAGCGGCAGAGCACAGGGCCTAGAGGAATGAGAATTAACTGAAGAGTAAGAGAACAGAGAGACCGAGAAAACAAGAGAAAGGAGAGAAAGAGAAACGAGGAAGAAGAGTGAGAGAAAAGAGTGGGGGAGGGAAGAAAGAGAGAAAGAACAGTGAATTCAACATGAGTGTGCATGTGGCCAGTGAGCTGCGCAGGCAGTCTGCGCTAGCATGATCCATAGAGCTGTGCAGACAGACTGCACTTATGTCCATAGAGCTGTGCAGACACACTGCGCTGGTGCCCATACAGCTGCGCAGACGCACTGCGCTGGTGTCCATACAGCTGCGTAGACGCACTGCGCTGGTGTCCATACAGCTGCACAGGCACACTGCATGGGTGGGTGACAGCAGGAGGGCCTAGTCGAACACTAATTAGATTAGCCCTCAGCTGAACCCCTGCTGAACGCGGTCCAGGGGTTTGAAGTGAGGTAACCAGCGAAGAGAGTCAAGGGCAGTGACTGGAAATGACAGGGTAGCCGGGGACAAAGCGAGGGGAGAGAGGGACAGGCGGCTGATGACTCACAGACCCCCAGCTCAGCGGCGTGGGGCGCGAGCGCTGGGCTCCTGTATGGCGCTCTCCCAATTCCAGCCTCTGATAACAGGGTGCCCTGGCACAGCAAGAGCCTTCCAATCACACAATTCCTCTTCTTCCGTCATCTCAAGGGTTACCGGGCTGCAGGGCATTAGGGAATGGAAGGCAGGTCAGTTCCAGATTTAGCTTGTTACCAGGCGTGCTGTGCTGAGAAGGAGAGCACGAAGCCGGCCCCGGCGAGAGGTCACGAGTCTGCCGCCACAGGGCAGAAGGCAGCTGGCAGCAGTGCCGGGACTCAAAAACGGCTTAATTGAGCTGATTAATTGCCTTAACTAGTCAATTTAACACGAGCCCAGGTTCCCACCAGCTGGAATCATAACGTCACCCTGGAAGGAATTTCCAAGGCTGGCATCTTTTCAACTGCGATCCTGATCCAACTGTCTCACTCGAAACACACCGTGGCAGATTTCCTTAGCTCAGCCTCGACTCTGCGCTCCAGGTGCATTCTGACCTTGACGACAGATCTCGCATCAGCTTGGCCATCGCCAGTCCCAAGCCCCAACCACTTAACTGCTGAATTTGGACTCTGATCTAGGATCAGCAGCCAATGAGGCAATGACGCAAACCTACCTACACCCTGCTCCACTTGGGTAGGCCAGCGACATACCTCCAGTTCTGGTGCACGCTGTTGGCTGAAGGCCCAAGCCGTTCATTTCACATCTGCCTGGCCCCAACCCCCATCCTTAAACAAGGGTCAAATTATCAAGATCTTAGCAGGTCATTAAGACGACTGAGGTGGTTACCACATCTTCAGGTGCGCGGTCCTGATGATCAATTAGCCGGCACTTACCATGCTCTGTGAGCACCTCCCCAGTCACATCTTCCCTTTCAAGTGCAGCTGTCCTTGACGGTGGGCAGGGAAAGCGGTGTCATAATTACCCAGGGAGCCGCGACAGCCATCACAGAGGGCCGCCGTGTACCGGGATTAGAGGCAAAGCTTGAGTGGAGACTTTAATCTGGGGCTCATGCAGTTGCTGAGCTGTCAGACGCCCCTCGGAAACCGCTTTTAAGAGCCAGCCGGGGATACCCAAAGAAGGACATTGGCCAGGGGTACTCAAGCATCCTGCCGTCTCCATGGTAGCGATGGGGGAACCCCATTTTCTGCCGTTGAAGGAGCCCAGCGGGGCACAGACACTGACCGCCTGTATTGGTGCCACCCATTCCCCCCTGTTGTAGACTAATAGAGGGAATCCACTTTCCTTTCTCTCTCGGACCTAAAGAAGTGTGAGACATTAAGTACTAAACACTGAACCTAAAAAGGACAAGGAAAACCATTGCTCTTGAGGCCATGAAAGGACTCTGATGGTTGAAGAAGGCGAAACAACCACAAATACTTAAATGTTGCACATCAATAGTCCTTTTTAATAAAATGGGAAAACAGTGAATGGTAACTCTGCAGTACCCCTACCCCGAATTAGAACACAGATTGGGGTGAGACACCAGAGGTATAAATGCAAACAGGACCATGTTGTTCTGACAACACTACCCATCCATTAAGGACTATTAGAAAAACCCTTAAGCCGAAAAGCAACCATTAAAAACAACATTAAATGAGCACAGACACCATGACTACATTGGCCTCTCGTGACAGGCACAGGGCAAGCACAATGCAGGCTGAAATGTTTTCTTTGGCACTAAATTAAAGAGTGAAACACAGCTGTAGACAAAATGTTAAGAAACAATATCAATGAAAAGGGAGAAGCTATAAATATATGTTCTGATATGCTCCAATTGCCGTTTGTGAGAATTCCAACCCCTTGTGAAATTGTAGAGCACACTCTTATCACGTTCCATCTATCAACATGCCACCTGTAATAACAGGGCTTCTTGTATAGTTCTATACATTACCTGGAGCAGCGGGAGAAGTATCTTTGATTTATAGATATGGAAGCCACCAGAGTTTTTTTGTGTCAGGAAAAAAAATATCTTGATCAACAGCACGTCCACCTGGTTACATGGTCAAATTTATGAAATACTCACTATGAGCTTTCAGCACATTGACCATACAACTGCGCAAATACAGTACCACAGATATTTTAACTGATTGATAACCTTTCCTAAATATTATTTGGCCGCTCTGTGGCATAGTGGTTAGGGGACTTGGGACCTCAAATCGTGTTATGGGTTTAAAACCTATGGAAGGCACAACGATATCTTTGAGCAAGGGGCTTGAGCTGCATATCTTCTTTATATACCCAGCTGTATAAATAGATAATGTACAACCGGTCAAATGTAAGCTGTGTAAATTAACACATAAGGGAGCCTGCTGACCTGCTGAAACTCTAATATTTTCCATTGTATTCACATCAATGCACTAACTTTATTACCACCCTAGCACCTCAGCTAAGTGGCATTATTTGAGAATGCTTCTCTAGCCTGAATCAAAAGATTTTAAAAAATGACCAGTGTTGCTGATTTTGAAAAAATAGTTCCACAATATTGAAAACACAATGATTAATTTTCACAAGCAATACCTTCACATATTGACAGTTCTCCTTTTTTAAAGTTTTAATATTATTGCCCAATCACCTTTACAACCTTGCATGACTCAGTGGTTCGTACAACTTGCTCCAGTGGGTAAAGTCTGGTTTCAGTCTCAAGTACAGCTGAAAGTTCAGAATGCAAAACCGCATATCTAAATGTTCCACATCACTGTCCCAAGTAAGTACACCTCCACCAAACTGGAGATCCGATACCTGTTTTATATTAAATGTATAACCAGGTCATTGTGAATTGCATGGCAAGTGGATACAACTAGTGTTTGCTCAAAAACACTTGCTGTTATGCCTAGGGTGCCACATTAATGTAATTCAATAATTATACTTTGTTTCTAAAATAAATTCAGTCGGGCCCTGGTAATGATTGCACTAAGATTTAAACAAAAGAGGGTTATTCACAGAGGGCCGGCTTCTAACATCATGCCAAGAGACTGTTCCTTCACCTAACCTCTCCCGAGTGCAGTTGGCAAAGCATCTATTAAAGGCTTTTTCAGCAGACGAGACCAGCAGTACAACACCACTGCCCTCTGCTGGGCAGGAAGAGCATCACGAACAAAAAACGACCCCGGGTGTAACATGGCTGGAAATCAACCAGAAGGAAGGAAAAAAAATTGCCACCAACCACATACATGCCAGCCTAAAATAAGAGGTCAACACTCAGTATACTGTATACAGTTTTATTGTTTATATTAAATCAAAGTTAAGCACTATAACATATGTCACAAACCAAATGCTTTGTGGTGTAGTAAAATTTTAATATCTGAAAAAGAAAGATTTAAAATGACATTACAAAAAAGTAGTAACACTAGTGGACAAGAAACATTCTTTTTTTAAATAATAGATCTGTACATTGTTTTAAAAGGTAACTAAAATAAAAACATTGTAAGACACCAAACAAAACAAAAAAAATTGAATTCCTTCTACGACAAAAATTAACTTTTTTTTTTAAAAAGCTCTAACATCAATAATAGGATATAACAAAGAGAAAACTGAACAGAAGCAGGAAAACAACGCAGCTACAAAGGAGGCGAGCGTTTGGAGAGGGATCCGAGGGTCACAGTATGATCAGAGGGACATCAGAGGTCAAAGTTCAGTTCAGTAAGGCAACAGACAACGGGGTCCTTCCCGTAGGAAGGTGTGCGAGAGCCGAAAAACCGCCCCTCCCTACAGCGGGGGCCTGGCCCTGAATCTCACACACGGGGGGGGGCTGGAAACCTCATCTCAGCTTAAACCATAAACATGAAATGAGCCAGACCAGAGGAAAAGGATGTTTGGGAGGGAGACACTGCTTTTCTCCAGTTCCATCATTTAAAGTAATGCCCTCCTTGTCCCTCCAGTACTGTGAAGCATCCTAGAGGACTTGCATGTAAAAAACCCGATAGCTGTTTATTCGGCGAGAGGGAAAAGGACGTCAGCTGGGGGGGGGCGGGTAAGGAACATCAGCTGATTGGCCGACAGAAGCTCACTATTTAAGCACAGAGAAAAATGCAATCCAGAACATGCTCCCAATTCTGCTCTTACAGCTGCAACAACACCCTAAAAATCCACAAGTATGTACAGACATAAGTAAAATACAATGCTGCAGTTTAAAAGGTACAAAACATGAATGACAAGAAAAAAAAAACTACTACCGAAAAGTGAAACTTTTCCCCCCACGCACAGGTAACGTTCATACATCCATGAATGAAAAAAAAAGTCTGTTACAGTAGTTCCACCGATTTCTCCCTTTCCCCTCTCCTGTACTAGGTGGTGTGGCTGGTGAACCACAGTACATGGTGAACCCCACACATGCCTGTAATCTGTGCACTATACCTCCTCGAAATCAATGCAAGGAAAAGAAACACTCAGTCTGATTGTGACTGCACATATACCATCTTTTTGCAATGAGGCACAGTCATATGTATGGAAACATTTCAAGTGGTATACGACGTTTACTGATCATTAAAGAGATTTCAAATTTGCAGTCCTTCATGCAAAGTAGAGACAAACCCACCCACCCCAGGCACATTGTTTCTCTTCTGCCAGCTTTCTGTGTTCTGTGAGAATATGTGGAAATCTGCAAACACTGATCTCCCAGATAAGATCCCTCCGAAGGTGTCGCATTCTCTAAGCCCAGAACTGACACTGCAGAAATGTAACTACAAAAACAGGCACTAGGGGGCGCTGTTTAAGAGCAGTTATTTTGTGACTCAACAGTTACTGACCAGACTCTGTATGGTTTATCACATCTGATGTCATTTACTCTTCGGATTAAGTTGAGAAAAGTCTATCTGTCCATCCTACAATCCCCAGTAATGCTGTGTAATCTCTTCTTTACCTTTAACTTCACAACCTCTTTCAGCGTTGCCTCAGAGCAAAATGGCCTTCTTGCTCATGACATGATAACATCAATGAGAAAATGACCTGATGGAATCAGTTAAGTCCCTTTAAAACATTTAGAATCTGATTATCTAAAGAGAGCTTAAAAAAAACGTGAAAGAATGCATCTATTTTGGCCTTGACCCCAGGGTGGTTCTCTCTGCTTATCTCTACATTTGGACAGCAAACACAAATCTCTTTAAGTGGTCTTTATACATTACGTTACATTATTGTCATTCAGCGGATGCTCTTGCCCAGAGCATCTTACATAGGTTACAGACACATTTACTCTGTATGAAACACACACAGAAAAATACTGCCCTTTTCCTTGAAGCGAAATCACAGAAGTAACGCCAGAGCACTCTCCGCACAAACTGCAGAAACTCCGCACAAACTGCAGACAGGCAGAGAGTGACACAGTGGGCGCCACACGCACAGGTTAAGTTACAGATTCAGCATGTCGTATCTCAGAGACATATTGACCTCACATAACTCCCTTCATGCCTCTGATCACTGCAAAAGGGAGTTGGGTGGTGGCAAAACCTTGCTGTGTGTCTGGCAACCTAGAATCTATGGTCAGATTGTGTGAAATTTCAGACACGGTGTTAACACCAGAACAGAGCACTGCAGCATCAGAAGTTCAAAACACACAAAAACAAGAGTTCAACGTGCTGTGCGCTGCATTACAATTCAGTATAAAAATCTTAAAAAGTATATACTGTATAGATATATAGTAGACTAGAATAACAAGTAAGCAGTTCCTTTTTTCATGGTCTAAGATGTTCCAGCCTTCTAACAGACCCTTGCACTTGAGTTCTGCATAGCCAGATTGAAGTTAAAGCACTCTAAGATCAGTCTGTCTTTTTAAAAAAGGGGCAGAGATGCATCAGATGAGACCAGACAATATATAGATAAAAGACGTTCCTTTACAATTACACCAAAAATGATCCAAGCTTGTTTTTTTACTTCTTTTCTTTTTTTAGAAATTGCAGCACAATCTATTACTTTTTGTTTTTTTTTCTTTGTAAACAGTTTGCCCTTTTTGTCGGTTTTTAAAAATACATTCTAAACGGATTGCAAAGATATCCGAGGCAAACTTTTTTCTTTCTTTTTCTTATTTTTTACAAAAAATATATATATATATATATATGCAAAGACACTTTAAAAATAAGAATGCTCTATACAGAAAGGTAAATTCATCTTCTCTTCGCTTTTTTTTCCGCCTTGCCTTGGGATTTTAATTTGAAGCTCTTTTTCTTTGCAGGGACTGGCAGCGAATATTTGGCTGGTGGCTCATTATCCGTATAAAATATAGTGAAAGAAGTGCTGATGCGGCCTCCGTGGCTTGCATCAGGTCCTGACACACGGAGGCAGACTCTGCCGTTTGTAAACTCTGCTGGTGCTGGCATCCCCAGGGCTTTAGCATGCCTGCTGGTGGCTTGGAACATGGCATTCTACGATCCCGCCTGAGCTAGTGATTGAAGGGGGGGCACACTCTGTTCCATAACACTCCATGCTGACATATTTCCGCATGGCGCACATGAACGGTCTTTATATTTTTTGTTTTTTTTTTCCAAATCATGTCTGATTGCAAAGCTAAAGACCTAGCCTGACTGAGGCTCTCTTCTTGCTGGAGAGAGATCTGCAGGGCTCTTGTGTGGCTGGAAACGGGGCTCCCGGGTCACAAATCTCATGGGTATGGTGTGCCGAGGATCTTTTTTGGTTCTTTTTTTTTGGGCTGGGAACAGCAAGGCGATGGGAAACTCAAACTGGTCACAAAGGACACGGTCACATCTGTCCTTGTGATCAAGGTGACTGAGACAGGTACAGATTGACTTGTCACTGTGTTGATTGTATGCTGTTCTGTTAGTGTGAAAGAGTGCTCTTTGTCATTCAGAGCCTTCCCAATGTGTGTGTGTGTGTGTGTGTGTGTGTGTGCGTGCGTACGTATCCATGTGAAATCACATTATACGTTTTTTTTTTCCAATATACATATCTATTCTAATTTACTGCATGTTTCTGTGTCTATATGACTTTTTTTAACCCTAATCTCTGTCTCAAATGGCAGTATTGTCCACTGGATGCGAGGGTGTCCGTGTGGGGCATGTTTGTGTGGGTGTGCGTACGTATGTGTGTCAGTCAGGCAGTGTTTGTGTGTTTGCGTGTGCATTTGTGCTTGAGCAATGTGTGCGCATCTAACTGCACACTGAATGTGTGAGAACGTGTGAGCCGCTGTGTGTTTGTCTGCGTGTGTTTGTCTGCGTGTGGTGTGTGTGTGTGTGTGTGTGTGTGTGTGTGTGTGAGAGAGAGTCAGAGCGCGTGTGTGCAGATGGCGGGGGGACACCTCGTATCCCCTCCCCTCTATAGTCTGTCGCTGCGGAAGCTGTCCTCCACCGAGGGGTCGGGCAGGACCATGTCAGGGTCGCTCAGCATGCTGAGGCCGTCCAGGCTGAGGGGCTCGATGCGCAGCTCGTCTTCCAGAGGGAAGCCCCCCTCCGAGTCAAAGCACTCCGGCACCGCCGACAGAGCGCTGCTGATGTCCTTGGACAGGCTCGGGTTCGAGTCATCTGAGGCGAGGGAGGGAGGGGGGTAAGAAAAAAGGGGGGAGTGAGAGAGAGGGGGGAGAGGGTAATGGAGAAAGAGGCACAGGGAAGGATTTAGGGGGAGAGAGAAAGGGGGAAGGAGGAAGATGGAGAAGGAGAGAGTGAGTAGGCATTAGAAAAATAGAGGAAAAATGAAAGGAGAGGGCCAGAGGAGGGGAGAGAAAAAGAAACAGATGATAGCTATATCTTTTTTCCCCCCTCAGAGGCTGGAGAGAACCCTGAAGCAACACTTAATCTTTCCCAGAGACATGTCAGTGTGTGAGATCAAGCAGAGTGTGGAAATAAAACTTCCTGAGAGACTCATCAGCACCTCCCACCTCCCAGCTGAAGGGCTGCCATTCTGGCTCTGCCTGACACTGATGGCTATCTCAGTGATAGGGTGGGGGATGGGCTCTCTCTACTCCACATTCCCACCTCCCAGCTGAAGGGCTGCCATTTTGGATTTGCCCAACACACATGGAGATGTGTGATGGGGTGGGGGATGTCTCTCTCTACTCTACTATTCATCTCACTCATCTCCAGCTTTGAGCAGAATGTCAGTGTTTTTTCACCAGTTTGATGGCACTGCTTTGATATAAATGGGGACCAAAACCAGTACTGGCAGTTTGATGGCGCTTAATTTCCATCCGTTTGACCTCACATATGTTGCATGGAATACACATTTACTTCCAGTAAATGCATTCAAAATGCTTTCCGTTACACAATGTGCACTGATGCATAACCATGACCATGCCATATGTTGACTGGTTGGATCAGCCACAGAATACAGAGCTTCAGCCTAAATACCAGCAAGATGAAGAGTGCTTTCCTTTTATCATACAGCACCCACTCTGATGTTGCAAAAAAATTTCCTATCCTTCTGGACCTCAGTTTTTCTGTTGCTCCCCAACACGCTTTTAATAGTTATGTCATCAGCTCAACACGTGCACAAATAGTTTAAGACTCCACACCTGCTGATGGGAGATGTTTCATCATCCAATGCAGCTACCATGAACTGTCAATCACAAAGTCATCCTGACCAATCATAAGTCTCTTTTTTTCCACAAAAAATTGTGGTTGGTTGACATCTATGAGTTGGTTGACAACTTGCCCTTGTTGGGCCTCATCCCTCACTGTTTCGGAGGGGGTTCGTGCGGGTAGGGAGGCTCACCTGTCAGGATGATGTTGGGCACGCCTCCCCCGCAGTTGGAGTACAGCATGTTCTGCCTCATCTGCAGCGAGTCCTGCAGGTTGCCATGGCTACCGCCCAGCCCCATCAAAGCTGCCTGGGAATAGTAGAGGTTGGAGGCGGGGTCGAAGCTGGTGCCGCCCGCCACAGAGCTCATGGGGTTCTCCAACAGGCTGAACTGGTCCAGCTGGGGGGTGCCAGACAGAGACAGCAAAGCAGCATTTAACCCCTGTGTCCCCAAGCAAACACGAGATGTACACTTCAAATGGCACTTGGGCCTGGGTGTAGTCAATGATTTACCCTTACCTTTGACAAATAAATTCAAGCATTACAATAAAGGCACAGCTTAATTTTGGTGATCATTCTCACCAAGCTACCATGGACAAACCCAGAATTGCTTCAGTAAATATCCTGCTGTACAAATGTACCGGTAACATGTAAAACTGTAATCTACACAAGTCAATCTGGATAAAAACATCTGCTAAATGACAATAATGCAATGTAATGTAATGACTAAAAGTAACACTCATATTTCATTTTGAGTCAAAGCTAAGGGTGAACATTGAACCCTGCCCCCGGCTAGCATTTGCTTACTCCAACCTGATAGGACAGAGACTTCGACTGCCGGTTAGAGAACTGTGGGTCCATGAAAGGGTCACTGAAGAATGCCCCCATGTTGTTATGCTGTGAAGAGGTACAGGGAGAAACAGAAAGAAGTCAGAGATGCAAGGTCTCCAACATCGCCTAAAAATAGAACAGCGCAATCAAATATTCCACATATCCATTAACAATGAATTTCCCTAACTGCAAGCTAACGACGTTATAATTACTACGTCACATAATTCAGAAGGGATGGCAGCGGTGGGTGAACAATTTCGTCTTTTTTTATACCGCCCAATAAGAGAGAGTTACATGCTTCTTTACGCAATCGCAACAGAGTCATGCTTTGATATGTCGGCTGAATGAGAGACTGATGTTTCAATTGGGTTATAAATGCCATCCCTTTGAAAACTGGCTCTGTGGTGAATAATTCTCTGAATCTGACATTTATCGGCAACAGACAATCACATTTAGCTTCTTGGAAATAAACAGGGAGCGCACAGTGAATAAACTGATATCAAGGTCGACATCAATCATGTGATTGTGTATGTAGTGGAGTGTTTACAGGCAGGGCGCTTAACAAAATGACATAGTTCAGCTGGGGCGGCGTGGAGAAGACTATTAATATCCTCCTTTTATGAGAGGGCCAGTGACACAGACCCACATGCTGCTGAGGGCTGTGGAGAGGGCTGCTTACCCCGCTGGAGTTGAAGTCCAGGTGCAGGTTTTGCAGTGGGGACACAGGCTGCTGCTGCTGCTGCTGTTGCTGCTGCTGCTGCTGGCCTCCTGCCTGCTGATGCTGCCCCTGCCCCGCGGGATGCTGGGAACTCTGCGACAGGGCCGGGTGACCCTGCTGCAGGGACTGCTGGTACAGGGGGTAGGGAGGAGGCGGCTCCATTGGCAAGTTGCTGGTGTCCAAGGCAACCCCTTGGAAATAGAAAGACCATGATATAACATGGGACTGATTTAGGAAGCTACTCTTCTGACCTCGAGGAATAAGGCTGTGCATGCATTGCAGACCCCCATGTCATAAGGTTTGTGTGATGCTGCTTTGAAGAAGAGCCTACAATGGAAGCCCACCTGAACGTATGCTTTGTAGATACACAGCAGACCAGCCAGTACCAGCTTAGAGAGCAGGCTCAAGGAACTGGAAGGCCGATAGAGGGAGTGTTGCATGCTGGGAGGGCACGCAGCGCTTACCTGGGTGATGGGAGACAGGGACGGCGACATGGTGGGGGACAACTGCTTGCCCAGGCTGCGGCGTGGCTCCACCCCGGGCGAGAGGGTGAGGGGGCTGATGGGAGTGGGCCGTCTCCTGGGCGAGCTGCTCATGGCCCCCGGCGGGGGGTTGGAGAGCGAGGAGAGCCGCAGGGACGAGTGGATGGAGGGGTTGCTGAGAGACGAGTGCAGCTGGGAGTTGTTGAGGGAAGCCTGGATGGAGGGATTGCTCAGGGAGGCGGAGAGACCTAAAAAGGGGGTGGTATAAACGAGCGTCACAGATCGGCAGACACGCGCGTGCGTTTCGCCCTCCACTCCCTGGAAACATGGGGCCAGGGATGGCCCAGGGATGGGACACACAGCCATCATTTGTTACTTTCCCTGCTGCTGGGGACTGACAAAAGAGCCGTCTGTGTGGAGCCCATGCTGGGGTCAGGGTTCCACTGTGACTCTGGTCTCCTGCCAAACGGAGCCCGGCAACAACGCGCGCTTCACAGAAACAACATCATTACAGCAGAAACGGAATGGAAATGGATCTGATCAGATATCTGGGGAACTTCAAAGGGAAGAGGTCTGTAGAATTCTGCCTCCAGAAATGAGCAGCCCCGTTCAGAAAAGAAGAGAATGCATTTATCCAACACACTCCACCCCACACCCGGCACGGCAGGCAGAGAGCACAGAGAAACTGAGGGACTCTAGGGACTGGATGTGTGTTTTAAACTAACCACTTAAAAGCGTGTGGATGGCACCAATTAGCGAGCATGCTAGCCTGCAGATTACAGCCGAGCACTGAGCATTTGTGCAGATCTCCGGTGTGGGAGTGTGAGTCTTTAATGACACCCACGGAGTGTTGCCCAGGGGGAAAAGGCCGGAGGAGGCAGAGGAGTATGACTGCGCCTACCCTGTGAGTTCCCGATGCCCAGGTGCATCATGGCGGCGGGCAGGTTGCCGGTGCTGCTGCCCCCGCTCAGGTTGGGGTACCCTCTGTCCTCGGGGTCCAGCGGGGTGGGCAGGGGCGAGGGGAAGTTCAGGTTGCTGAGGTCCGGCAGCGACCCGCCCGTGTTTAACGTCCCCTGGTAATGGGACAGCCCGGCGTTGGGTTCCGGGGAGGGGAAAATACTGCGCACCAGAGAGAGAAGGGGGAAGGGTTAGACAGAGGGACACAAGGGGCGGTGAGACAGGGAACACAGGGGGTCAATAGTAGAGACAATGATTTCCTTTCCTGTTCTTCTCTTTATATTCTGATGATTTTTAGGCCTTGTGTTTGAGACACGGAAAACAATAACTATAATATTATTTAATAATGCTTCGTGAATTTAACAATTAATGATGATGAACTGGGCTCAATGTGAGTGAGGAATAGCTAACACCATACAACAAACCCAACATTAAATGGCTGAATATATATAACTAAAAACAGCCTATTTCTGTGGCTTTCTATTGTAAGCCTCACACTTTCTTCCCAAATTCCTCTTGGGGAGAATGTTATCACTACTCGCAGTCCAGTATCTCATGTGAAGTCACACTAATGTTGGGGTTACCATCAAGTCTTTATGAACTCTTACACTCTTGATGGTAGTGTTGGACACCACTTCATAGTTTCAAAGAGGTAACTGAATCCACTTTCCTCATTTTTCATATAACTAATAATTACATTCTTGTCATGTCTATGTATATACATGTTTATGTATGTGAGTGTGCATGTGTGTGCGTATGTGCGTCTCTGGGGGAGGAATTCTCCTGGTGTAAAAAACGCTCTGTGACTCACTTGATTCCAGGCACTTCACAGGATTTGGGGCGTGAGGAGAGAGACTGAACCTGGAACAGAAAGACCACATTACTGACAGCTCGATTCCAACAGCTTCTCACTCAGCCAGGCAGCGTTTCCCCAGGAAGATGGCAGCGGAGTGGGGAAGCACTCCGAGAGAAGCAGCAATGCTTACCATGACTCTGCGCCGATGAACGCTCAGGTTTGTTTCTTTTTCTGTACACTAAAACTTTATTACGCTTCCAAAGTTAAGTGCAGTTACTGTTGTTCAGATTCACACTATGAGCACAGAAAAGCTGGTGTACCTTCCTATATAACTTCCTATTTGACGTAACTTCCTACTTAACTTAAACATAAATTATATGAAGAGTGATATTCATAGAAATAACACACTGCAACAAAAATAAATATCTACAAATTCCTGAGGAAGGAAAAATATTCATGACATACTGGATTCTCAAAAGTCAGTTCTGGAGTTAAAAGAAGTACTTTTTTATTTGGTTCTGAATTTGGTGTTCTTCCAACATTTGCTGTATTCCATCATATTACATTTACTGTACTCCAGAGCTATTGTAAGTTTTTATGAAGAGAGCCATATTTCCAGACTTGATTCCTCTCAACCCTTCCAGTTTATGAGCAGGAACATTTTGCAGTCACGGTTGAAAAGAATTAGTCTCTTTTGAGATTTGTCCCACGGCCTGTCAGCTATACCGGTCAGAGGGCATATGTCAGGGTCAAAGGGAACTTCCCTTCCTATAGACCACTATCTTGACTAGTTTTTGATCTTACAGTTGTAAGATTCAGCTGCCCTCTTTCTTTCTTGCAGTGCCAGCACATCTGTTTCTCATACTTTAATTAGTTTTCCTTTTTGTACGGTATACTTTCGAGGCAAATACACACTGTAATTTACAGACTACAGGTTTGTTACATTTTTTCCATTTTTCACATGCATTTGGGATTAACTGTTTATTACAGTCTCTCTTCCATTGAATACTAGATGGCATGGTGTTTCAGCAGATCACTGTCATTCAGCTATACTTACAGTTATAAGCGTAAGCTATGTGGCAATGCTTGAGGCACAAAGATATTGCTCAGCTACAGTGGTGATGTTATCTAAAACTCAAGTGTTTTGCTGATAAGCATAT